>PVIC010004632.1:0-61602 GCA_004025085.1 Thryonomys swinderianus
GGGCCGGAGGGTTAGCTCAGTGGTTCCGGCGCCTGCCTCGCAAGCGCAAGGCCCTGAGTTCGATCCCCGGTAACCACATAGAATGCTGGGCGTGGAGACACGCCCACCAACAATCAACACCGCATACCACAATGCCGGATGTGGTGGCTCACGCCTGTAATCCCAGCACTCGGGAGGCAGAGACAAGAGGATTGCTGAGTTCGCGGCGGCTTGCCTGGGCGCCATAGTGAGCTCAGGGCCAGCCTGAACTACAAAGCGAGACCCTGTCTCAAAAAGCAAAAAAAAAAAAAAAAAAAAAAAGATTATCTTTAACCTCTCTCTATTCCCTCATTGTATTTGAGTACCTAGGAATCTTCTTAATGATATTTCTGTCTTAGCTTTCTATGGTTACTGTATAAAAATTGCCACAAACTTCCAAGTAGGGTGGTGCATGCTTATAATCTAAAAATGCAGGAGATGAGACAAGAAGATCACAATTTTGAGACCAGTCTGAAAAGAAAAAAATTACAACAAACTCAGTGGCTTAAAACAACATAAATTTATTACCTCATATTTTTGGAAATCACAAGTGTAAAAATAGTCATGCTGGGCCAAAAGTGAGGTGTAAATGGAATAAAACTGACGGCTCTTCAGGAAGTTCTCTGCTTTTACCGTTTGCAGATCCAGAGGCTGCACAATTTTTTGCATTTTTTAGAAAAATGGTCCCTTTTCCATCTCTAAAAGTAGCCATACTATGACTCTGACATTGACACTTGTACCTACTTCAACCACATTTAAGGACCCTAGTGATTATACTTGGCCTCTCAGATCATCTAAAATAACTGTGATATCAGCTAGCTGTCAACTTTAATAATATCTCTAACCTTAGTTCTTTGTAATGTAACATTTTCACAGGTTCTGATATTAACACACAGACATCTCTCTATATGGGCATTATTATCTCCACCATAGTATTTTCATATAAATAACAGTCTACGCCATGTGTTACAAAGTAAGATTTTTTTTAAAAAATTACTTATTTTGGATCCCACCCCTAAATGTTATGAGCTCATTGATCTGTAGAGTCTCTAGGCATGCAAGCATGCGCGCACACACACACACACACAACTAATTTGATTAAGATAGAGAATCACACTAATGCTGGACCAATCATGGAACTTCTCTGGATATTTAGAATAAAGAGGATGAGTTGGTAACAGTGAGTATTTAAAGGTATAACACATCTCTTTGGAGTAGTAGCATCAGAATAATTAGAGAAAACAACACTGGAGGGGATAGGAAAGGTGGGAGGAAAAAGAGGGAGATGGTAGAGCTGACCCTGAATCATCATCAATGATTGTTTGTCTCATAGTTAAGATGGCATTCTTATTCTTGGATTATTTGAGAAATCACTGAATCCACATAAAAAGTGTTTTATCTTTTCAAAGCTATTCGAGTTGATTTCTCTTTTATAAACCACAAATGTTCTAATAAATACATAACATGAATAATATCCTTCCGACTACATTTTTTTTTGTTTTTTGTTTGTTTTGTTTTTGTTTTTTTGAGACAGGGTCTCATTTTGTAGTTCAGGCTGACCCTGAGCTCACTATGTAACCCAGGCAAGGTTTGAACTCAGCAATCCTCCTGCCTCTGCCTCCTGAGTGGTAGGATTACAGGCATGAGCTACCACACCAGGCCTGACTACCTTTTTCTGATATACCTCTTATTTAATAAATACAGTGGGCTTGAAAACTGAACTGTTAGAATTGGTATTCTATATCTTTAGTCTACTCCACCAGAACCTCACCTCCCAGTTAGCCCATACACTTCTACTCCTCCTTTTTCTTAGTAGTCATTCAAAGGTCTGGAGGAAGCAGCTTCCAATAGTTCATTCTCCATTAGAAACACCAAGCGTGTATGCATCCAGTTCTCTGCTTACCTGATCTCAAATCAATATCAATGACTTGCAAATTTACTCTCTTGATCTAAATATTTGCCTGATTTTCAGATATATAATTACAACTGCCCAGTAGATCATTCTTACTCAAGGTAAAGAAAGGAGATTGAAAGTTTCTTCTAAAATTTGCCTTCTTCTTGCATCCTCTTCATCTTTTATGAAAAGTGCACTCCACTACCCACATTCAGTGGGCTAACTGCTTCATGACTTCTCCATTTTTCCTCCATCCCTGCTTTTCCATTCACTCTGCCTCTTATGTTTCACATCTTAATTCCTCTTCTCTTCTTAATTTCAGGTTGAGGATGCTTACTCACCTGAGCTAAAACATGGTCTTCTAATTAGTTTAGTTTCCCTCTCTTCAATTTCTCCTATGTCCTACCCACCCTTCCAGAATGTGCCAATTACATTTTCTTTCTTGTTTGTTTAGTTTTTTGTTGTTGATGTTGTTGTTCTTTAGTTTGTTTTGGTTTGGGTGTTTTGTTTTGTTTTGTTTTTTGAGGCAGGGTTTTGCTTGTAGTTCAGGCTGGCCCTAAACTTGCTATGTGACCCAAGAAAGCCTTGAGCTCAGCAATTCTCCTGTTTCTGCCTCACAAGTGGTGGAATTACAGGCGTGAGCCACCACATCTGGCTGTTCTTTAGTTTTTTTTTGAGACAGGGTTTCACCGTGTAGTTCAGGATGACCCTGAACTCAATATATGGCCCAGGCTAGTCTGGAACTCACAGAAATCCTCTTGCCTCTGTCTCCCAAATGCTAGGATCACAGGCGTGAGCCACCATGCCCAGCGATCCCAATTACCTTTACAAATACAAATATAATCAAAGGACTCTACTGCTTTAAAACATTTTATAACTCCTGTTTGTTGTTCACTTTAACAGGAAATATAAACTCCAGAAACATAATCAATCCTCTAGTTATCTTCTTCTATCATACAGTTGCAAATTCAGCCCCCAACCCATCATATATATCCTAAACTTCACCTACTTGCCTTATATCTTCTTTTATTTTTTGTAACATACCTTGTTTATAAAAAATACAAATACCATTTGGAATTAGGAAACACTCCTAATTTATATTCCGGAAATTATGAATCAAAGTAGCAATAATACACTTAAAAACTATATATCAACAAAAAAAAGAAGATAATGAGACCTTTCAGAGACATCTGAGGAAGTTCCATAGAAGCAAGCACTTGGCTAGGAGACTACAGTTAAACTTGCATTGCAAACAGGTTACATTCATTCTTGCATGTTCTCAGTAAGCTTTTCCCTATATTTACTTTTTTTCCCCAAATTTATTCAGTTCTTTGGACACTTCTGTACATTAGAAAACTATTTTGGTAAAATTGGGAGAAGTACTCAGGAAAATGTGGTGCATTTAGGAGATGTTAAATAACTTTTTTATTTTCTTATCCACATTTATTGAGTTTTATCAAAATATAAGACATTTATTTTGGATCCAGAATATTGAAGTTATTGTGTATGTATGTGTGTGAGTGCATGTGTGTGTGCATACATATATATATACGTATATATATTTTTTTTATTTTTTTATGAGACAGGGTCTTGCTTTGTAGTTCACGCTGGCCCTGATCTCACTGTGTAGCCCAGGAAAGCCTCGAACTCAGCAATCCTCCTGTCTCTGCCTCCCGAGTGCTGGGATTACATGCGTGAGCCACCACGCCCGGCTATATATATATATATTTTTTTTTTGAGAAGAGGTCTTGCTTTGTAGTTCAGGCTGACCCTGAGCTCACTATGTAGTCCAGGCAAGCGTCAAACTCAGCAATCCTCCTGCCTCTGCCTCCTGAGTGCTGGGATGACAGGCGTGAGCCACCACGCCCAACATTGTATGTGGTTACCAGCATCAAACTTAGGGTCTTGCACTTGCGAGGCAGGCGCTGGAGCCACTGAGCTAAATCTCCAGCCCTGCATATATATATTTGTTCATGTATTTGTGTGTGTGTGCGCGCGCACGTGCGCGGTATTAGGAATCAAATCCATGACTTTGCACTTGCAAGAGTGGTATGGTACCACTGAACTAAATTCTTGGCTCTGTAAGTTATTACGTAATAACTATGACAGTTTTTTAGGTAGTGAATAAATTTGTATAAGTCTTTAAAGTAGATGTGTTTTTTTATAAAATGGAGTATTACCTTGCCATAAAAATGACAAGTTTCATTCAATTATGTGCAAATGGACATACTCTGAGGATACACAAATAAGTGAAATAATAGATCACAGATATGTAAATACCGTATCTTTTCTCTGGTATGAGATGTAAATGAGTTCTAGAATGTATGACAGAATTTGTGAAATAGGAAATATTCAAAGGGAATGTGGTAGGAGAAAATGAGGGGAAAGAATAAATATGATTTGGAAAGAAAAAGAAAGAACATGTATGTAGGAGGTGGGAAATGGGGTATTGGGTAGGGATATGGGTAAAAATGAGAATTAACTGGTGTCATATACTGGTACAAATTCCCCAATGTTGAGTGTGATTGTGAGCTGTATATAAAATGTACCAATGAAGAATTCAATTTTTTTAAAGTCTTTTAATTGTCCAGGGAACCAATATTAACACTTTTTTTTTTGAGACAGGGTCTCACTTTGTAGTTCAGGGTGGCCCTGAACTCACTATGTAGCCCAGGCAAGCCTCAAACTCAGCAATCCTCCTGTTTCTGCCTCCCAAGTGCTGGGATTACAGGCTTGAGCCACCACACCTGGCAACATTTCTTAAGTATCTTAAAATGAACTAAAAACTCCAGTATATATGTATAAAATTCAGCATTGGTGCAACTGTCTCTGTAAAAATATGTGAAAGAATATCCTTGGCTTATTGTCATCATGAATAATCAGATTATAAATTTTCATTTCTGATGTTCATGGTTCATTTTTATAGCATCTTTCATTCTATCACAAAATAACCCAAACCATACTCTAGCATTCTAAATTTGGTAAAATATAATGATATACATAAACTATATTTCATTTTCATTGAGTGACTTATGAATTTCACTGATGTGAATATTTTGAATAAATCTATTGCATTCTAGAAATATGAAATGATTTGCTATCACAATTAAGCAGTGTACAATTTCTTGACAATATGGATTCAGCTTCTGTAAATAATTAGAGAACTGGGCCGGAGGGTTAGCTCAGTGGTTCCGGCGCCTGCCTCGCAAGCGTAAGGACCTGAGCTCGATCCCCGGTTACCACATATAATGCTGGGCGTGGTGGCTCACGCCTGTAATCCCAGCACTCGGGAGGCAGAGACAGGAGGATTGCTGAGTTCGCGGCGGCTTGCCTGGGCACCATAGTGAGCTCAGGGCCAGCCTGAACTACAAAGTAAGACCCTGTCTCCAAAAAGCAAAAAAAAAAAAAAATAAAATAAAATAAAATAAAATAATTAGAGAACTAATAAAAATGTTGATTTTTGCATCTAAAATTTGGTCATAGTGACAGAAATATGATTTCAAAGTCATGAAATTTAACTTGATGAAAAATATGAGTGAAATGTTATGATTAAGTACCCAGGATTTTAAATGTAACTTGGTAATGTAAAAATGAATATTTTACTTAATTACTATAATAATAAAGTTTTTCAACTTGTAAAATATACACTTTTAATCTTTCACTATCATTATTGACCTAAAACTAACAACTCACAAAGTCCCTGAAGTATATATAAGAAAGTATAGCACAACTATTTATAAAATTTTATATACCAGACATAAAAATAGGAAAACTCCTTATTCTAATAATATATATTGAAGGAATATGTATTATGAGAAGCTATCTTTATAATACATTCAGGGGAACTACTCAGATCTTTCTTTGAGAAAGAATTGTTCTGCTATAAGAAATAGACTTAGCTGGTAACCTGCAGCTATGCCACTTCCAGGACGAGCCCAGGTTATGGACACTCCCTGTGCCCACTTAAGTGATTAGCTGCCCAGGACACTGACACCTCCCCTTTGTCCTCAGTCCAGGACTCCTCAAATGGCAATCTTTGCTCCAGAGCTCCCTCTTGGGTTAGTTGAGATTTTCTCAGATGGCCATCATGGTGCAGGGTTTTTCCACCCTACTCTCCATCTACTTTCCTTTGAAAGATATCAGACCAGTATATTAGGTTCAAGGCTTTCTCTGCCCAATGCTTCTTTTTTCCTCATTTACCTTTCACTGATGTTACTTCCTCACTTTTCTCTCGAACCTCTTCTAATCCTCACTGTCTCAGTTGTCTGAATCCTGGAGAACCCAAAGGAGAGCATTCTCTAAGCTCTAACCTCATTAAATTGGAATGATTTTCTTGGTAGTTAAACATATCTCTGTCATTAATGAAGGGTAGTTGATATTAATACAGTATTGTTAAGATTCAAATAAAGCTAAAATAACTATAATGAATATGAATTGTTTCTGCATGTTCTTTTATTTCCAGTTTTATTTATTTATGATTAGACATGGTGGGCACAAAAGGTATCTAAGAACAGAATTTCATATAGAGAGTAAGATAGCAGAGATTTGTTTGACTAGCATGTGGTCAACTGGAGATTGGCCTTAGGGTGCCAAAACTGTTTTAAAAGTTAGATTGTAGGGCCAGAGGGTTAGCTCAGTGGTTCCGGTGCCTGCCTCGCAAGCGCAAGGTCCTGAGTTCGATCCCTGGTAACCACATACAATGCTGGGCATGGAGACTCACGCCCACCAGCAATCAATACCACATACCACAGTGCCGGGCGTGGTGGCTCATGCCTGTAATCCCAGCACTCGGGAGGCAGAGACAGGAGGATTGCTGAGTTTGAGGCTTGCCTGGACTACATAGTGAGCTCAGGGCCAGCCTGAACTACAAAAGCAAGACCCTGTCTCAAAAAAAAAAAAAAAAAGTTAGATTGTAAACAACAATTTTAAAGAATAAATTTCCTTTTATTAGCTAAAGCCACAGACTGACATTCATTTGTTCTCCCCATCTGTCTAACCTACTCCCATAAAAGAACAAATTATAGCTAATGTTTCAATACATTTTTCCAAGATACAGCTTTATAAATATTTATGAGCATATTGTAATATACATTAATTACTCTACTCATAATTTATTAGATAATTATTCAGTTTAATCATGACTTAAGCCCATAACAGATTCATTCTATGATTAGCCCTGTTTGGCACATAGTAAATCCAAGTTCAAGGAAGGTTAAGACTGTTCCTAAGACTCTAGATTAGATCCCAGTAAGTATTTGGCACCAGTTCACTCTTCTGTGTTGAGTCTTCACCAGTGTCATCTTAACACACAGTGGAGTTAGGTCTACAATCCAGACCTTCTACTGCTTCACTATGGGTCTTGGACTCTATATCATTAAGTATCCCTTTAATACAAAAACTAGGATCAGCACTATGGCTTTTGGTTGAATCCTGAATGTCTTCAGTCAAACAAACATCCAGTTTTGAGAACAGAAACACAAAGACAACATTTAGAAATTTCTCATTTGCCCTCTACTAGTCAGAATTTTTTTTTTGGCCATTCTTTCTTCAGTTTGAATATGTCTTTAGTTTCATCACAATCTGAATTGATTTTCCCAAATCTGGCAACACTGGAAGAAGAGTAACTAGTCTCATTTAATCCTTGGGAAGAAGTTCAGCAAGGCCAAACCTTAGAATTTTTTTTTTTTTGAGACAGGGTCTCACTTTGTAATTCAGGCTGGCCCTGAGCTCACTATGTAGCCCAGGCAAACCACGAACTCAGCAGTCCTCCTGGCTCTACCTCCCAAGTGCTGGGATTACAGGTGTGAGCCACCATGCCCGGCCAAACCTTAGAACATTTTAATGATATTTTCTTCTACACCATCAGTCATCCCTGTTATCAGTGGCTGTAGATCTTGGGGTACTTTTCCCCAATCAGATCCAAAAAAGAGAAGAAATCACTGATAACAAATCATCAATATGAAACCTTTGAGAAAAGTCCAATTCCTCTTTATTAAGCTTCAGGATTACTCTATCAGAAGCTACTTGGGTTCTTACTACCACTACTGTTTTCACCTCAGCCCTCTACCATCCAATCAGAAGTAGTCAGGATCTCAAAGAAAAAGAAACTCTTACTTGTCAGGAAGTAGTGATTCATTGCTCTGACTTCTGGTTGGCAAGCTCCTCTGAGTGATCCAGGGCAATACCATAGGCTAGCTCTCAGGATAACTCCCATACCATCTTCTTCAATGTGATTGTGTAAGACAAGAAATCACTAGAGACATAATATTAAAATGTTTGATAGGCTGGGTATGGTAGTGCATACCTGTAGTCCTAGCACTCTGTGAGATTGAAACAGAAAGCTCCCAGGTACAAGAATTCTTTGAAATCAAATCCATAGACCTTTACTGTGAGGACTGTAGCAGGAACAAAAATGATTTTATGATACAAGATTTATATAATCTAACTAGATTCAAAGTATTGAAAAATAATTATTTTGTGGCAATATTCAAATTCGCTAGACATAATTATTCAGCATATTACTTGTTATGGCTATGTTAATAGTAGATCATATTCATAAACTTACAATTAAAGTGACTTTCTATTAGAGATTAAAATGCATTTTTGCACACTATTCTTCACTTTTATTGTCTTTCTGTTTTGAATCCTATCCTCTTGCAATTTTGTTTTAAAGCCTGTTTTCCTTAAGGGCCAGTCTTCTAACTTCTCTTTAATTAAAAAGCCATTTAGTTCATACAGGAAAAAAAACAAGTTAATTATAAAGTAATAAGTGAGTGACAAAAGTAAAGACAAGGGAAACAGATGCAAAGAATGCATAAATGGCACAACAATCTTAGAAAAAGGAGAAGAATCTGTAGTTTATACTCTCAACAGATAGAAATCTCTTTTTCAGGTGATTACTCGGCTGTTTTGGAAACACTCTGCGAAACAGCATAAAATATATTCAACACTGTTGTAATATGCATTTCATACATGCTAAAAATCGCCGTGCTTTAATGGATTAGAAAAATTGCAGTGCTGCTTAGAAGATATACATGGAGTTATTGTCTTCTAACATTTTATGTTGTGTTACAGTAGTTCTTTAAATGATATATTTATGGATTGGCATTTTAATTCTATCTGATGGCAGGAACATTTTCTTTGGCATATCTCTGTGAATGCTCTTTCTTCTGTTTGCAGTCAAATTTAAAAACATACAGTGTGAATATTTTTCCTTTCTTTCTTCACAACTAATGAACAGCTACTCAGCAGCTAAAAAGAGGTGACAAGCACCCCGGTGCTGCAGCAAAGGTACTTATTTTGCAATTTTGAAAGATGACTCCCATCCATATACAATCCCTCTCACTATCGGCTCACTTTCTCTGCTAGCTGTTATTTTGGAAGTACAGAGGAGGTCTTTGCATGGCTCCTTGGATTTTACATTTTTTTTCCTCACAGTTCTCAGAACAAAGAATAATTGTGCCTCAAGGCTGAAGGGACAATGACACTTGTGCTTATTTTTCTTTAAAAGTGCACTATTGTTTCTACTTTGTGCATTCACTGATTTCCTGATTGTCTTCTAGAGTTTCTTGCTGTGTAAAATGTTTATTGCAAACTGAGGTACTGACATCACAGATTGAAAATACATTGGAAATTTCATTTATCTTATCAGTACAGGCACCAAAGGCCAAGTCATTCTAAAACATTGCAATAAAACACAAACACAACGCGTAGTGCTATTTAACTTCAATTCAGTATACATAAGATGCCTGTGGAGCATGTTGATGTTAAGGGTCTCCAGGACCACTGTCAAGTTGGAAGGCTCATCTACAGAACTCATGGGACTTACTATATTGTTGTGCATACGACTAGGATGTATTATGGGGTCATAGTATGGAGATACAGCCAGGTCACAAAGCAGAATCTGAAAGAATCCATCTGCAGGCCTCCTTATGCTCTTCCTCCCTTGTGAAGGGTAACAAGAGCACACTCTTCCCCCAGAAATAAAAATGAAGCAACATGTGATTGATGACTACTCAAAAAAGTCTGTGAGAGAGTCAGCAATCAGGTTTTTTATTCTGGGCTCCAGAATCAAAATTGCAGATTCCAAGAAGAATAGTAGTGCAGTATTAGGCATGTTGTTTGCACCAATGCTTTAGGCAAAGGGAACCATTTTTATCAGTTCTGGGAATAGGAGGATCATCTGATGCCAGCCAAGAGCCCTCCTTACAAATACACCTTTCTTAGGCTTGGGGCTCTAACGCTCCTGCTCAGTGGCTAACCACAGTAGGTTTCACAAATAGAAAACTCTTGAACACCAACAATTTACCTAAAACTTAATGTTCTCTGTAATGTAGGCTACCTACCTCAGCAAAGTTATTAAGATAGCAATACACTTTCTCGTTATATACTTTTCCCATGCAATTTATCAAATAAGAAGAAGAGCCACAATCAAATATTTATCTTACATTTTCGCTTCAATAGTTTCATTAACTAAGTTGTTAAAGTATTCAATTAATAAGACATTGGAACTAATCAGAGTTAAAATTTAATTCTTCTCTGGTCCTACTGCAAACTGCAAACCTGTTATAATACTTCGGACACAATCAATCTCTGAGTACTCCCAGAGGTTCACTTTTTAATAGAGGAGTTAAAGCCATGACATATTCTTTACTTCTCGTATCTATCTTTTGTAAAGAAGCCTTTCATACATGTAGTAAATTGTTTTTTCATTAAACATCAAGGACTCAGCTCCTTATAAAGTATAATTTAAAAGTGGTAAAATAATCAAAAGGGAGTGATCAAACCATAGTTTCCCAGAATATCATTGAATAAGCTTAAATTGGTTAATATCAAATACTTTTTGACACAGGGTCTCCCTTTGTAGTTCAGGCTGGCCCTGAGCTCACTATGTAGCCCAGGCAAGCCTTGAACTCAGCAATCCTCCTGTCTCTGCCTCCCGAGTGCTGGGATGACAGGCATGAGCCACCACACCAGGCTCAAATACATTTTTTAAAAGGTAATACATTCTTCACCAGAAATAATCAGATAGAATACATATATTACAAATATATTGACAGAGGCAGGCACCAGAACCACCAAGCTAAATCCCTGGCCCAAAAATGTTGACAGAGCAGTCATGGACTGCTATCTTTAGAAAGGTTGTGTCTGAGAATTTGGCTGGTTTCCCTACATTGATGTGAAACTTGCGCTAAATTGTATGAACGACTTGTACACCTAATCTCTTTGTATACACTGGGCTAATACCTGTTTACTCCAACAGTATGAAACTTTGGTACAGGAAGCACAGAGAATATCTATACAGTCCCCCATCCAATAGCAATCTTGTATACCCATGAATTTCTCTGATAGAAACATCCCTGAAGTTGTTGTAACTTGTGAGAAGAGTTATGTCCTGTGTGACTGCAGCGGGAGACTCTGGGAAGCATACACCTGGTTTCTCTAAACTTTAACCTACAAGCCTCTCCACTGATGTCATCTTCATTTCGCTTCATCTTGCTCTAGTAAATCTGAGCTTGGGGTGAAGGGGTGGAAGAATTCAGATCCTTATCTTTAAGGACAACTATGTGTTTCATTATTTCTGCCTATGAAAACCTGATAGCTACTACTAATGAATTTTATGCATATATCATTTTATTAGATTAATTCATTTTGTTATGCTACTTATGGGTAGCATAACATGACCATTTGGCACATTACACCTACTCTGGCTTCACTGCCATATATTTTGTACATTCCTGAGTAGTTCTTGTTATGCATTTAGGGGTACTTGTGTGGATAGGCTCAGCTAGATAATCAAAATTGCCCTATTTCATTCTGTGGGGGTTAGTCAAAGACTGAGCAGTTAGGATAAGAACGCTGGGATTTGAGTGGTCTCTCTGTCACTTTCTAGCTGTGTGACACTGCATAACTCCCTTAATGAATATATAAATGTATAAAATGGGGGGAAATAGCTCCTTTAAGCACTGGAAGGAATACATTTAAAAATTACATAAATCACATAGCATATTTCCTGCTTAGCAAATTTTAGTTATTTTTATGTTTAAAAATGTTGCTTTCTCTATGATCATAGATGACTAAGTGTTGGCTTTAAATATATTTATGCTGGTATTCCCAAAGCTGATTTTTTATACCTTCTTTTTTTTTTTTTTTTTTTTTTTGAGACAGGCTTTGTAGTTTTGTAGTTCAGGCTGGCTCTGAGCTCACTATGTAGCCCAAGCAAGCCTCGAACTCAGCAATCCTCCTGTCTCTGCCTCCCGAGTGCTGGGATTACAAGCGTGAGCCACCACGCCCAGCACTGTGGTATGTGGTATTGATTACTGGTGGGCGTGAGTCTCGACGCCCAGCATTGTATGTGGTCACTGGGGATTGAACTCAGGACCTTGTGCTTGTGAGGCAGGTGCCGGAACCTAAAACTGATTTTTTTTTTTTTCTTTTTGGAGACAGGGTCTCGCTTTGTAGTTCAGGCTGTCCCTGAGCTCACTATGGTGCCCAAGCAAGGCGCTGCGAACTCAGCAATCCTCCTGTCTCTGCTTCCCGAGTGCTGGGATTACAGGCGTGAGCCACCACGTCCAGCATTATAAAGCTGATTTTTAAAAAGCACTATAGTACATGCTGAGATTCTTGTAAACTTGTCATAATTCAGAACTGTTTTCCCTTGTCAAAGTACCTTTGTGAGAAGCTATCTTGAATTAAAGCAATATGAATACCTATATACACCCTTTGAACACCAGAAACAAAGGCATTAGAGATAATGTACACTAGCAATTATATATGTATGAATTAGGAATATTTACAACTAAAATATTATATGTGTGTCTCTTTCTCTTAAAGTAGAAAGAAAGAGTAAAGATTCACCCTTTCATGCATTTCTCTCTTGGACAACTGAAATGTCTAAAGTTAGATCAATCTGTGATTATGGTTTCAAAATTTATACTAGTTGTGTAAATATTAAGAATAAAAAGTTTGAATTTAAACAATTTGCATTTAGGATTGCGATTATTCATTTCAGGCTTATTTTATATTTCTAAACATCACATATTTTAATTACTGACTTTAAAGCAATAATTTATAAGTGTTTGTTTTTCTGAGGTAGTTTTTATGCAGTCTAGAACTATATTTACCAACATCAAATCAAATCAAAATATTAAAACAAAACATGTTAACATATATTTTTAAAAATTAAGACTATTAGGGCCAAAGATTTAGCTCAGTGTTTCTTGCGCCCGCCTAGTAAGAACAAGGTCCCTGGTTTGATGCTGGTAACCTATACAAAAATACCAGGTGGGGTGACTCATACCCACCAGTAATCAGTACCACACACTGCAATGCCAGGCGTGGGGGCTCACATCTGTAATCCCAGCACTCTGGAGGCAGAGGCAGGAGCATTGTTGAGTTGAAGTTTTACCTGGGCTACATAGTGAGCTCAGGACCAGATTGAGCTACAAATAAAGTGAGACCCTGTCTCAAAAAAAAAAAAGTTACAACTATTAAATATTCACTTAAAGGTTAAATAATATTTTAATTGAATTTTTTATTGGTACAATTTATATAGAGCTCACAATCGTACTCAGCATTGGGGAATTTGTACCAGTATGTGACAGAATTACTTCTCGTTTTTACCCATATCTCTACCCACCCACAACACTCCACCCTTTATATACATGCTATTTCTTTTTCTTTCCAAATCATATTTATTGTTCCCCCTCATTACATTCCCCCACCACATTCCCTTTGAATATTTCCTATTTTCCAAATCTAGCATATATTCTAGAACTCATTTACATCTACAGGTTCTCATGCCAGAGAAAAGATACGGTATTTATTTCACTTATTAGTGTGTCTTCAAGGTATGTCCGTTGGCACATAAATGAATGAAACTTGTCATTCTTTATGGCAGAGTAATACTCTATTTTATTAAAAAAAGAAAAAGAAAAAAAGCACACATCATCTTTATCCAGTCTCCAGTTGATGAGCATCTGAGTTGTTTCCAAGACTGGGCTATCACAAACTGAGCTGCTATGAACACAGGTGTACATATGCTTTTACAATATGAATTTTTTAATTCCTCTGAGTATATAACTAGCAGGGGAATGGCAGGGTCAAAATGGGACCTCTAATCCTAGTTTTCTGAGGAATCTCCACACTGATCTTTACAATGGTTGTACAAGTCTACAATCCCACCAACAGTAGAAAAAGCTTCCTTTCTCCCCACAGCCTCACCAGCATTTATTACTGGTTGATTTTGCAATAGCAGCCATTCTTTGTGGAGTGAGATAAAAACTCAGTGTTATTTTCATCTGCATCTCTCAAATGATCAGAGATGTGGAATATTTCTTCATATGCTCCTTGGATGCTTTTACTTCTTCCTCTAAGTGTCTGTTCATTTCAGATGCCCAGTTTTGAATTGGGTCTTTAAACTTGGGGGGACTGATTTAAGTTCTGTATTTATTCTAGATAGTAGCCCTGTGTCTAAGGAATTGCTGGTAAAGATTTTTTTTTCATATGGTTGGTTGCCTTTTTGCTTCCCTGATGTTTTCTTTTCCTGTGCAGAAGCTTTTTAATAGAAAAAAGATCCCATTTGTTGATTTCTTTTGCTAGTTCTCATGCTATAGAGTTTTTGTTCATAAAGTCTCTGCCTAAACCAACATCTCCAAGAGTTTTACCTAACCTGTTTTGCAGCAGGTTTATTGTTTCTATTTTAATGTTTAAGTCTCTAATCCATTGTGATTTTAGTTTAGTACATGGTGAAAGAGATAGGTCTAGCTTTAGTTTTTGGCAGGTTAAAGCCCATTTTTTCCAGCATCATTTGTTAGAGGCTGTCTTTCCTCCACTGAGAATGTTAAAATCCTTATCTTTGTCAAAGATTAGGTGACTTAGTGTATCTGGCGTTGTTTCTGGATCTTCTAATCTATTCCACTTGTCCTTGGGTCTGTTACTTTGCCACTACCATGCAGTTTTTATCACAGTGGCTTTGTAGTAGAGTTTCAAGTTGGGGATTGTAATACCCCCTGCCATATCTTGGTTGCTTAGAATTGTTTTTGCTATTCTAGGTCTCTTGTGGTTCCAGATGAATTTTTGGATTATTTTCTCTAGCTCTGTGAAGTATGGTATTGGTATTTCAATTGGAATTGCATTGAATCTGTATAGCAGTTGTAGGAGTATAGCCCTTTTGATGATGTTGGCTCTCCTTGCCCAGGAACAAGGGATGTCTTTCCATTTTCTGATATCCTCCTCTATCTCCTTTTTCAGAGTCCTATAGTTTTCAGAGTAAAAGTTAAATAGTATTACTGGCTATCATAGGCTGGTTTAAGAGGTAATGGTAGTTTAACCATACCTAAAATATGAAGTTGGCCTTAGTCAAAATTTATGTTAGGTAGATTATGTTTTACTAAATTTTTAACATAGTACATTATTTAGATGTAAAAACATTTTTAACACTGAGAATTAAACTCAAGGCGCTACACAGACTAGGCAAGCATTCTACCACAGAAATCCCCAGCCTTTTTATCTATTTATTGAACCGAAGGCCCCTCTCATGCTAGGTAACTCTTCTTTTTTCTTCTTCTTCTCCTTCTCTCCTCCTGCTCCTCCTCCTCCCTCTCCCTCTTCTTCCTCTTCCTCCTATTCTCCTCCTCCTTCCTCTTCCCCTTCGTCTTCCTCTTCCTCCTCCTCCTTCTCTTTCCTTCTCCTCCTTCTCCTTCTCATCCTTCTTCTTGACAGGGTCTCACTTTATAGTTCAGACTGGTCCTGAGCTCACTATGTACCTATGTACGCCAGGCAAGCCTTGAACTCAGCAATCCTCCTGCCTCTGCCTCCCAAGTGCTGGAATTACAGGCATGAGTCACGTTGCCTGGTTTTGTTGTATGTGGTTACCTGGGATCGAACCAGGGTTCCTGCACTTGTTAGGGAGGTTCTGGAACCACTGAGCTAAATCTCCAGCCCAATTGTGCTTCTATTCTGTTACTTTCTCAGCTGTTAAATGCATGTGAAAAACTCGTTTTATTCAAATAAGAAAAAATACAATGATATAATATATTTATTCTGATTATTTCAACAAGTAACACTTTTAATGACTTATGAGTCAAAGTTTGGTCAGTAAATCAACTTGTAAGAAAACATACAAAAGTAGTTTATACACAGGGGGAAAGCAGTTTAAAGATTTTTGAAACTACCGTCCTTCTGAATTTCAAATGTGTAAGTGCCCTATGTAGAATGCATCTTTGACTTCTTTTGACCCCTCCTCCACTTTAAAGTAAAGCAAATTAACAGGACTAGTCGCTATTTTATGAGACAATCACATGGGTGGCTACTAAAACTGAAAAGATAAATCTGTGGTGTGGCAAACAATCAGAGAAGAGAGAGTCATCATGAAAGCCTTGAAACAAATTACAATTCTAGTCTTTTTGTGCTTCCTTTTCTTTCCTTGTCTTCAAACGTACAACTAGTTAAATGAGTGGGAAGGGAGGAAGGTAGGTAGCTAAGAGATTGTCATTTAAATAAATTCTATTTAAATATTTATTAAACTTGTGCCATCCTTTTTCACTCTAAGACTATAAACAAGGAAATAACCCGGTCTACCTTTAACAAGGTTGATCAAAAGACTTCCATTGACACACAAAAATATGTAATGCTGCCAGGTGTGGTGGCTCATGCCTGTAATCCCAGCGCTTGGGAGGCAGAGACAGGAGGATTGCTGAGTTCGAGGCTTGCCGGGGCTACATAGTGAGCTCAGGGCCAGTCTGAACTACCCTGTCTCAAAAAACAAAAACAAAAATAAAATAAAAAATATATAATACTATAATTGCACAGGAAGTAGGTGTTATATGTATATATATCTTACTATTTTGTCTGAAAAATTGTAACAATTCTATGCTGCTAAAAAGTTAATTTATTGTACATTTCAAAATACTAGAAGACATTACATATTCTCAACACAAAGAAATGATAATGTTTGAGATAATACATGTGCTAATTGTCCAAATTTGGTCATTGGATATTATATACATGTACTGAGTTACCATACTGAATGGCATAAATATGTATACTTATTATGTAACAGTGAAAACTAGTAGCAAGAAAGGATGTGGTGAAAATCAGGGAGGTAGGGTAGAAACACATTCTGGCAAGCATAATTCTAGAATTTTGAAGAGAATACCAGAGTTTCATTACAGGCAAGGACCCACAACTGATCATACCCTTAGAGACAAATAAGATGAGACTGACCAGGTAGTCAGTCAGTGTGAGCTCTTCCCTGTCACTACCACAAACACCAGAAGAGTCTGAATCAGGAGGAAATTCTGAACAGCATTCCTCATCACACTAGGGGCCAGCAGAAGTCTCTCAGTCAAGCCCAGGTACCATGTTAGATTCTTCTTGTTCACTGGAATGGGGAACTATGCAGAAAGGATTAGTTCAGGATTTGAAATAAAAGACAGGTTAGGCTGGGGCAGAGAATTGCTGGCAACATAACACAGGTTTGCCCAGAACAAAGGGAAGCAGGAGGAATAGGACAGTGGCAGAACACAAAGGGGAATTTGGTGTTAGTAAAATGATTTCACATCCTCCTCCCCTGAAATTAATTATGGTGGTCAGATCACAGGACAGAGACAAAAAGACTGCAGTTGACCATGCCCACAGCACAACCTGCATTAAGGAGGCAGACTCAAAGAATGTGAGAGGGAAACTGATCTAGCTTCCTAAAAACAGACAACAAATAAGGTAGGAAAGCAACTGTGTGGAAACTTAGGCTTTATGGCATAGTGACTATATGAGAATTGTATGTATGTTCTCTTGTTGGGGTGTTTGATCTGGGTTCCAGCCAGATGCATATGTGTAGGGGCATATGTTACTTTTCTTTTCTCCATATAACAAGCAAGGCTGGAAGATATGTAAAAATAAAAATAAGGGAATCATAATAGAAAAGGAATGCAATAACAGGAATTAATCAATACCTTTTAATAATATCTCTCAACATGAATGGCATCAACTTTCCAATTAAGAGACACAGATAAAAATTAAGAGACTAGATTAAAAAACAGAATCCAACTCTGTTGCATTCAAGAAACTCATTTAATCCAAAAGATATTCATGTCCTAAAAATAAAATAACAATATTTCTTGCACCAGGACCACAAGAGCAAGCAGGGGCAGGTAGCAATTTTAATGTCAAGGCAAACTAAATTTCAAACTAAAATGATCAGAAGAGACAAAGACAATCATTACCTGCTAATTAAAGGAACAGTTCAACAGGAAGATACAACATTTGCAAATATATGTGCACCAAATATTGGAGTACCTATTTTTTTTTTTGAGACAGGGTCTCGCTTTGTAGTTCAGGCTGGCTCTGAGCTCACTATGTAGTCCAGGCAAGCCTTGAACTCAGCAATCCTCCTGTCTCTGCCTCCCAAGTGCTGGGATTACAGGCGTGAGCCACCACACCCGGCACAGGAGCACCTAATTTTATAAAAGATATACTGCTTTTAACAAAAGATCAAATAAATACCAACAAAATGAAAGTGAGTGGCTTCATTAGGCCACTTTCACAGATCAGCTAACCAGAATCTCAAAGAAACAGAGCTGAACCACACCTTTGAACAAATAGACTTAACAGATACCTAAGAAGTATTCTTCTCAAATGGGCACACCTTGAGGACATACTAATAAGAGAAACAAATAGAACACAAATATGTAAATACCTTATCTTTTCCCTGGTATAAAAACATGTAGATGTAAATGAGTTCTAGAATGTATGATTGAATATAGGGAATGTGGTAGGGGAAAGTAATGAGGGGAGAGAATATGATTTGAAAAGAAAAAGAAAGCTCATAAACACAGGTGGTGGGGAGTTGTGGGGTGGGTAGGAATATGGGTAAAAATGAGAATTAACTTGCACCATATACTGGTACAAATTCCCCAATGTTGAGTGTGATTGTGAGCTATATACAAAATGTACCAATAAAGAGTTCAATTTAAAAAAAGAAGTATTCTTCCCTAGTATAACATAATACATGTTCTTCTATGCAGCACATGCAACTTGTTCCAAAATGGACCATATACTAATCCAAAAAACCTGCTTTGGTAAAAGAATAAAAATCATTGCATTTTAGTATCAGATAACAATCTGAAATGCTGAAACTAGAAATAAATCACAACAAAACACAGAAAATTTGTAAACACCTGGAAATTTAACAACACACTTCTGCATAACCAATGATTAACAGAAGAAATCAAGGAAAATATTACGTAATTCCTGTAATCAAATGACAATGCCGGTATGACATAACAGAACCCAATGAACAAAATGAAACCAATCCTAAGAGGGACTCACATTAGACAAATAGGGAAAGCTCAAATAAATAGCCTAGTAATGTCAGTGTACTCAAGAAACGACATCAGTGTAAATGCAAAACTACTTTAAAGGAAGAAATCAGAAGGATCACAATCCAAATTAGTGAAACAAACTAAAAAGCCAATGCAAAGAAATCAACAAATAGAATAGCTTATTATTTTAAAGACTAAAATAGGTTAACCCTAAACCAAGCTTCCCAAAGGCAGAAAAGACTCATGAATTCAATTAGAAATTTAAAAGACAAAAATCATGAGAGATATCAATGAAATTCAGAAAATAATAACTACTATGAAAAACTGGACTTCAAAATCTTGAAGAACAGATTTTTAGGCTCATATGAATTACCAAAACTAAACCAAGAAGACATAAAATTCTGAACAACCCAATAACAAACTGAGGCAGTAAAAACACCTACCAGTTAAGAAAAGCATAGGACCTGATGGATTCACTTTGAATTTTACAATACTTTTAAGAAAGTTATAACACAACCAGTCCTCAAATTCTTCAATGAATTTAAAAGAGTGTTTCCAAACTCATTTCTGGAAGCTAGGCTCACTGTGGTTCCCAAACCAAGCAAAGACCCAACTAAAAGAGACAACCGTATCTTTTCTCTGGTATGAGAACCTGTAGATATAAATGAGTTCTAGAATGTATGATAGATTTTGTGAAATAGGAAATATTCAAAGAGAATGTGGTAGGGGAAAGTAATGAGGGGAGAGAATAAATATAATTGCAAAAAAAAAGAAAGCACATGTATATGGAGGTGGGGTTGAGGGGTTGATAGGGATATGGGTAAAAATGAAAATTAACTTGTGTCATATACTGGTACAAATTCCCCAATGTTGAGTGTGATTGTGAGCTGCATATAAAATGTACCATAAAGAACTCAATTTTTTCAAAAAAGGCAACTACAGAACATAGACAGAAAAACCCTCAATAATATGTTGACAAATAGAATGCAACACATTATCAAAAGGATTATATATCATTGACTAAGTAGGTGTCACTCCAGGGCTGGAAGGATAGTTCAACATGCACAAATCAATAAATATAACGCACAATACAAATAAAAGTATTGACAAAAAAACACATGATCATATCAATCAGTGCAAAAAGCTTTTGGTAAAATCCAACAACCATTCATGATAAAACCTTTGAAGAAAATAGTTATAGGAGATCCATACCTGAATCTGATAAAAGTCACTTATGAAAAACTAGCAGCCAATGGAAATTATATCAAATTAAATGTGGAAAAACTGAAAGCTTTCTAAAATCAGGAACAAGACAAAGATACTCAATATAATCACTCCTATATAACACAGTACAGACACTCCTCATCTAATGACCAAGATATATTCCTGGGACTGAGTCATTAAATAAATCGGTCAGTAAATGAGGAATTATAAATAATGTGTACATTACAATATTCAGAACAAAGTATCAAGGAAAACTTCCACTTGATGACTTTGCTTTGATTTGCATAACTCTTACATGTACTAATGTAATGTATAACAGAACAGAAATCTACAGTACTGTACTGTACAGTGCAATCAGCAAAAAGTACAAAAGTGAACAAATAAGGTGTATGGTTTAAAAAAAAGACATTGGAGATATACAATTGGAGACAAGATATACATAAGTATTTCCAAAAAAGACATATCATAAGGTCAAGTAGCAGATCGTTAAGTCTGAACAGCATGATTTATCATAAGTCCAAATAATTGGCAAATAGGTAGATTGGTAAATGAGGAATGTCTGTAGTTAGCACACTACCCAAGAGCAATTAGGGATGAGAAAGAGATAAAATAGATGCACATAGGAAAAGAAGGCAAATTATGATTATTTTCTGATGACTTGATCCCTTACATAGAGGAACCAAAAATTCTCCAAAAGATTTCTCTAATGAATAACAAAATTCAGCGATGTAACAGGATATAAAATCAATACACAAAAAAACAATAGCACTTCCTTACAAGAATAATGAACTTACTGAAAAAGAATTTAAGAAAACAATACCATTCACTATAGCATCAGGAGTACTTAGGAATTAACCTAACCAAGGAAGTGAAAGATCTCTACAAAGAAAACTAGTCTTCTGAAAAAGGACATTGAAGATTATTTTAGAAAATAGAAAAACAGTCCTTGTTCACCAAAACTGATCTACAGGCAATGCAATCTCAATCAAACTATATACAGTATTCTTTGCAAAATTAGAAAAACAATTCTAAAATTAATGCAGAACAAGAAATAACCCAGAATAAAAAAGAATCCTGAGCAAAAACAGCAAAGTGGAAGCCACAATTCCTGACTTCAAATTATATTATAAGGCTGGAGTGATGAAAACAGCATGGTATTGCTGCAAAAACAGACATCCAGATCAGTGCAGCAAAACAGAGGGCAGACAACACCAGACACGTGCAGGTATTGAAGTTTGACAAAGGAGCCAAAAACATTCTTTTGGAGAAAAGGTATTCACGTTAGCAAATGGTACTGGGAAAACTGACTGAACTAAAGTCAAAATGGATCAAAGACCTAACAGAAACAACATACTGGCAGATGAAATAGTTAAAATTCTTCAAGTTATAGGTATAGTAAGGGACTTTCTAAACAGACCTGGAATTACACAAGAAGTAATGGTAAAAATCAACAAATGGAATCGTATCAAATTAAAAGCTTCTGCACAGCAAAGAAAACCACCAACAGAGTGAAGAGACAGTTTACAGAATGGAAAAAATATTTTTGTCAGCTATATCTCATATGGAACAGAAATATCTGGAATATATAAAGTGCTCAAAAACAGTAGACCTGCTCAGAATAAAAGACTCAATAAAAAATGGAGAAATGAATCAACACTTCTGAAAAAAAGAAATAAAATGTTCAATAAATACATGAAGAAATATTAAATTTCTTTGGTTATTAGAGAAGTGCAAAGTAAAATGACACTGAATTTTGACTTTACTCTGGAAAGAATGGCAATCATTATGAAATCAACAAATTGTGCCGGAGATTTGGCTCAGTGGTTCTGGTGCCTGCCTCGCAAGCGCAATGGTCCTGAGTTCAATCCCCGCTAACAACAACAATGTTGGGCATGTTGACTCATGCCCACCAGCAATCAATACCACACACCACAATGCCAGGTGTGGTGGCTCATGTCTGTAATCCCAGCACTCAGGAGGCAGAGGCAGGAGGATTGCTGAGTTTCAGGTTTGCCTGGGCTTTATAGTTTGCTCAGGGCCAGCCTGAACTACAAAGCAAGACCCTGTCTCAAAAAAAAAAAAAAAAAAGATTTAAGACATGTCATGTACACATACCACATGCCTACCAGGAATGTAATAATTATATGTCACAAACACGAACTAATAGTAATAATGACAATAATAATAATAACAATAATGAGAAAGGAGATCAAGAGATGGTGGAAATAAGGAGGATGCAGGAGGTAGGGGAATAAAAAGAATCAAGATATGTTAAGTACACATACCTATTCCTGAGATGAATGTAAACATCATGTACAGATTAAAAAGTAAATAAATGAACAGAAATAGTAGACATAATAGCATGATTTTACTGGACCAGGACATATGCAATTATTTGTCTTACAGTTACTTTTATATGCCCACCATTAATATCAAGAATATTTTCCCAACACATATACAGAACAGTAACAATGGTTTGCAAAAACGACCAATTAAAATAGAAACCTAGGCTGAGCGTGGTGGCTCACACCTGTGATCCCAGCACTCGGGAGGCAGAGGCAGGAGGATTGCTGAGTTCCATGCTTACCTGGGCTACATCATAAGCTCAGGGCCAACCTGAACTACAAAGCAAGACCCTGTCAAAAAAAAAAAAAAAGACATAAAGCTAGGTTCTCCCTTTGAGGAGCTATTCTGTTCATACCAATAGGCATTTGTCCACTTATGTGGCACCTTAAAAATAATGTAATTCTATCCATTTAATCACAAACATTTCCTTTCTCCTCTCTCAGATAGCATTGGGGAGTACTGGGGTTTTCTACTTTCCTGAAGTTAAATGTAGACATCTAACCTCCTTTAACCAAAGGAATGAGAGCAGAAGTGTCCTATTTATAGACATGCCTCGTTTTTCTTTTCTGAGCCTGGTGACAGTGCAGCAACCCCTCAGAGTTGACTGACTTGGCTACTCTGTTAGCTTGACACAGCCAAAGAAGAGCTCTGTGGCATAGGGTTCTAGCCTCCCCATGGTACACATGTTATCTCAACAAGAAATGAGCCCTTGTTACAGTGAAACAAGAAAAATAACTTTCAACAGATCTATTATACAATAAGTGACTATAGATAGTGGCAATATATTGAATTCTTAAAAGGTTAAGGGAATGGATGTTTATGCTATCGCTATAGGTTAATTACCTAGCTTTAACTTCTCCACTGTGTATATACTTCAAAATATGTTGTACATGATAAAAACATACAATGTTATATATCAATTAAAAATTTTAAGTGCAGTGATTCTGTGATTTCATATTCTGTCACCCACCTCAGTTCATCATATTTTTGTTCACTTTTAAATATTTCCCTTTGTCTGCAAAACTCACTTTGTAGAATGATGTAAATAATATTATACTAGCTTCAGGTTTCCAAAGATGCCTTTTATCATACTGATAAAATTTCCTTCAGTTCATTGTTTTCTGAAGGTTGTTATGGTTATTGCTCATTAACAAACGATTTTATCCACATGTGTTGAGATAATCACTTATGGATTTCCATTTAACTTGCTTTAAATTTTATGTTAAAATATTAAATAGATAAAATCGTGTACAAGGAAAAAGATATAAATAATCCCTTTTTGTTATGGATATTATAGCGTTGGTCTTCTGTTACTGTACCACCAGAGTCTGCTCATTCTCACTAATGCCTGTAAATTATGGGGAAATGATTAAAATGTGGTTTTGTCAGTCATAACTTTTGTATTTGCAAATGCTAAAAGGGCACATTTCCAGGTCATGAAAGTAACTTTTTAATATTCTTTCACTTTCTTGCTATTTTTTTAATGAACTGAGCCCATGGTTAATGAGAAAAGGCAAGAAGTACTGTGGATGCAGACAGAGCGTAACTTTGAGGGAAATCTCAACATTGATTTCACCGTCAGTCAGTAGCCTCCACCTTCTCCCTGCTCTCCTGGCATGAGGTTCTGAGTTGGATTGGGTATGCAAAGTGGGAAAGTTGGAGGTTTTAGCGATGCCGTCCTTAAATAACAATAATTTTCATTTTTTGGTGTGTGCTATGCTATTTAGGGAATAGTCCTATTTATAAACTCGTTTCATCTTTAAAGTAACTGTAGGGATAAGAATTATATTTCACAGATAATGTGCTGACATGCTAAGGGACTTGCTCAATCTTAGAGCTTGAAAATGGCATATCTAGGGTCCAAGCAGCTTTGAAAGAAGATGTTTCAGCAGCTGCTGCTTGAATATGTTGAAATTTGCATGTAAAATATTTTGAAAAAGCTTTTTCTTTGGGCCTTTGAGCTTCCAGATCAACCAAAAAACAAAACAGAACAAAATGCAAGCATATGGTCTCAGTGAAAAAGGGGTCAAACATTATTTAACAGGGAAGTATAAAAAGAGAACAAAGCTTCAATTTCTCTCTCTTTAGAGGCCAAGCAGATGTGTGAGTTCAACCATGTCCTTGACCCCTTGTATTCCCTCTGCTGGCTGCATTCGCTCACAGTAAATTCCTTCACTCAGATGGGCTGGGCAGGCTGCCAGCCTCACATCCAATTTCAGCCAAGGAGAATCTCTGTGTAGACACACGTCCCATTGCTGCTGTTTAGATCCTTAATTTTATTCTGCATTTGCTATGTAATAGTTAAATTGCTAATATGACCTTTGATACCATGGGTTATGAGGGAAAATTTTACAGGTCTAAAGGGCTTTGATGATCTAGGAATATATTAAATTTGGGTGGAATGATAATTTTCTCCATGGCTTTCACTACAAGGATAAAAATATGAAATAATTGTTTGAGAGCTATTTTTGAAATGTAAATATTTCTATTTAAGGACACTAATTATAACTCTCAATGGCTATAGTTTGAAAATGTCCTCAGAAGTTTTAAGCAATAAAACATGTTCTGAGGAAATCATCAAATTTAGTTATTAAAGAACTGTTTTAAGTTGTGCAGAGACAATCTTAGAAAATTACTGACATTGTCATTACATAAAAGACAGTTCACAGTCCCCTTTATGTTTTTAATTACCTCCTTCAGACAATGTCCTTTTTTTCAGTTTATTGTGTAATATCATGTCCTAAATAAAGGGTATCCTACCAATGTTTCAAGCGTGTGTGTGTGTGTGTGTGTGTGTGTATTCTCTCTTCCTTAAGAGGACCCTTCTTAAGAAAGGAAATTACTTTGAAAATCCCTCTGAAATTGCTTTTGGAATCCCTTTAGACTGTATTAGGGTGATCTGGAGAGCATCTTAAAACACAGCCTACAGAGTCTCTATCCCCAGGGTTTCTGATTCAATATGCCTGTGAAGACCCTAGAACACTGGTGGTGAATCTATGGCCTGTATGCCACAGCAGGCTGTCTGTATCATTGAAAGCTCTTAAAGGTTTGCCATCACTGCCCTAGAATTCACATTTCTGTAAGGTTCCCAGGTAATGGTGACTCTGAAGGATTATGAACTACATGGAGATAATTATTACCTTTGAGATTCTAGTTACCTGTTACAGTTTATCATAATGGTTCATCATCATCACTCCTAGTCAATTTGTCACAATTCTTATGTGGGTCATGGTTTATAGACTCCCTCCAACTTGCATTTGTTAGGGAAGTGGTATAAAACAGATCTGAGGAATAGTGGAAACCATAGTGAAACATTCATTTAAAAATATTCATCCATATGAGTAAATGCAGACATATTGAGAAAAGGGTAAAGAGATAAAATAGAACAGTGGATGGGCTACATTTCTTTCCTTATGCATCAGGAAGTTCATGGCTGAGACTTTTACAGTAAGACAGAGGAACAAGAAAACTGTATATATACTGGCTGCACCATTTTGATAACTGTGCTCTTACGCTGGGGTTTCCTGAGCACCATGCATACCTCCCAAATCATTTATCCTCATCCTTGGAAATAAGAGACTTGAGCACTCATTTTTGCTCTACGAGTTTGCTATTTGCCAGATATTCCGCTGACAGGAGGGAATAAAAGGAAGTGAGCAACAGCCAAACCTACAGATTTTCACACCTCAGTTCTGACCCTCGAGTACATGGGTTCCCTTGTATTCTTTAAGTACAACTAAAGATTCTGCCAACCTGTTTATATGCCTTCATAGGCATAATTCAGGAGCTAAAAGGCAGAAGGTCATCTGACTCACAAGTGAAGTTTGCATAGCTGATAATAAACATCTTCAAATACAGTTTTGTAAAATACGCACTTTGAAAAACAGGATGAACACGGTGGACAAAATTCTAAAGGGTAGCGCCCAATGCCCTTATTTTTGGTTATTCATCAAATTATTAATTGAAGTACTGCTCTAAAGGAACTTTACAGAGATGATTGCAGACATATTGAGAAAATAAAAATAAAATAAGGAAAATATTTTGGATTATTTGTGTGGGTCTATTGAGTTAAAATAGGAGAGTCAGATGAGGATAGATTACTTATCATGAGCTTCATGGGTGAGACTCCTACAACAAATGACAGATTCCTCCTCTTCTTTTTCTTTCTTCTGCTAACCGGGTCTCTCTTGTACTATAGGCTGGCCTTTAACTCAAACTCACAATGTACCCAAGGCTGGCCTCAAATTCACAGAGAATTTACCCCCACCACCCAAGTGCTGGGATTACAGGCATACACCACCACACCCAGCACTTTTCACCTTAATGTGTCTTTTTAAAAATTTTTTATCCCTGAGGATAAAACTCAGGGCCTCATATGTGCTAGGAAAGTGTTCTACCACTGAGCTTTAACTTTATTGAACACATGTTTTCTGTGATGTAAAAAATTCAGAAATGAAAACCTGAGACTCTGGGAAAACTGCCTGTATTTTATCCTAAGTCTGATGAAGAAGTGGATGATTGTGGAAAATACATGATTGAATGAAATGAGGGTATGATCAAATGGTCATAAGCAGCAGCATGGGAATTTTAAGTCCTATTTGTTCAGATGAATCTTGGCAAACCCATGTGATACTCTTTTCATCAAGCTTCTTCTGAAATGAGAGCCTGTGACCTATTTTCAGGGAAAAGTTAACTAAGTTTTATGGCTCTAATTAGAATGGCACATAAGAATTCTTTCTAGTCTTTATGGACTTTTGTTGTTTTCTCAAATATCCGTTGTCATATTTTGTGGTAACCTGTCCTGAATCCATCAGGAGCTACAGTATTAACAAAAGAATACATTTGATTTTATATATATAGTTTCCAAAGTGTTTTTCTCAATAGAATAAAGAATTATGAACCCTTTTCTTAGTTTAATAGGCTGAACTTTCAATTATTGACCTGCTGCCTTCTTTATTCCCAGTTTCAAGAAGCAGAAACATCACTGTACTGTTTGTTAGGGATGGGAAGTCTGCTTCTAAATATCATAGATTAATGGACTGTACTCCAAAGAATGACTTTCTAAATGACAATTACTCTTCTCTATTACCATTTCTAAGCCTCGGCTGCTTCATTTCAATACTGTTCATCAGCCAAACTGAAGAAGTTCCTAAGGGGGAGAATATTTACTGAGCACAGTATTTGTTCTTTGTACAGTGGCCATAAATTAATTATCTAGCACCTTGAACAGTGGAAGAGTTATTGTTAATTATCACACTAGCACAAGACGCATAACTTCAACTGTCCTAGAAAGCTAGTATATGGATTTGCTTCTGTTTTATTTCAAGTCATAATCCAGGGTTTGAATGAGAGCAGAGAACCACATAAACAAAGCAAATAGCATTGCCCTCTGAGAGCTTATGTTCTATTAGGAAAGAGAGACAACAAAAATAATGAAAATTGGGCTGGAGATTTAACTCAGTGATTCTGGCGCCTGCCTCCCAAGCCCAAGGTCCTAAGTTTGATCCCCAGTAACTACATACAATGCTGGGTGTAGTGATTCACGCCCACCAGCCATCAATACCACATACCACAGTGCCAGGCATGGTGGCTCACACCGTAATCTCAGCACTTGGGAGGCAGAGACAGGATTGCTGAGTTCCAGGCTTGCTTGGGCTACATAGTGAGCTCAGGGCCAGCCTGAACTACAAAGCGAGACCCTGTCTCAAAAAAAAAAAAAAAAAGAAAATTACTATATAGTGTCAGACAAAGATAAAGCACTATGGAAAAACTAAACCGAGAAGAAATAATATAACTGAATGTGTATGAAGTAATACAAATTAAAATGTGATCAGAGTCAGCCTCAGTGAGAAGGTAAGCTGATTTTCTTTTATTTTCTTTGTTTTGAAAAGTTCTTGCTATGTAGCTCAGGCTGAACTTGAATTACTAAAAAACAAAAGATCCTCCTGCCTCAAGCTCTCAAGTACTTGGAACTACAGGTGCACACCACTGTACCTAGTAGAAGTTTACCTCTGAGCAGAGATTACAGAGAAGGAAGGTGAGCAACAAAAGATCAGATAGAAGAGTTTGAGACAGAGAAGAGAAAATGCCAAGGAGGGAGTGTTCCTCATGCTTTCTTTTTATATATTTACTTTTGTACCAGGGATCAAACTAAGGACTTTGTACTTGCAAAGCAGGCACAGTGTCACTGAGCTAAATCCCCTCATGCTTTCTAGACAAGGGAATGTCATAGGCCAAATGAAGGAGGCTTGGAAACTGTTGTAAAGATCTTTCCCCCAACTTTGCAAGTAAATCTCTTTGTAGCAAGGGAGTATTATGATGCTGTTGAACAAAAACTCATAGGTTTTTTTCAGTTGGCATTACAGTACAAAAGTAAAGAAGCTCTGACTGGGGGGCCCTCATTCCTATTATAACTACAGATCTGGAGAAGTGCTTTCCAGAACTGGAGTTTAAACTGAGGGGGCTGTCTCTGTGTCTGTCAGTAATTGCATTGACTCACTTGTGAAGTTCAGCATCACCCAGGGGTCTCCCCCAGGAGATGGTGACCCTCTGTGGACAGGGAAATGTTTAAATTGCTCCAGGCACCTTCAGTCATCTTCACAGCAGGAGATGAGAGTTTGGCTGGCCTACAGTCCCTCTTCCAGTGAGAGCGGTCAATTCCCAGTGCCAGGCATTAGGTATGTTAGCCACCTGACACCTGGAGCAGGGACTGGGCAATTGCCTGCTGCATTTGCATGCCCAGTGTCCAGTCTTTCTACATTTAAAGTAGGAAATCTTTCCTTGATCACCCATGGGTTTTTCTTTAGGCCATTTAAAGAACTGTCAATTCTGACACCCATAGTTTTGTCCCTTCTTTTCTCACTGTCACCTGCATCCTGAAAAAAGGCTATGTCCAACAATTTGGCAAGAGCTGTCTGGGAGCAGTCTGTGTTTTTTGTAATTTGTACTGTATATCTGGTGCTGATTGACAAATGATGTTCCATCAATGACTGTCCCTCACTGGCATATGCATCTAAGTTTGTACATTTCCAAAAAGCTTCTAGTAACAGGCTATGGAAGATAGCTGGATTTATTTTTTCTTTAAGCTATATTATTACTTTCACCTCATCATGATTGATTTCTTAATGCAGTTATTCAATCCCATAAAAGCCACTGTCATGTTGACATGATTCTCGGTCTTACTGTCTCTGGGCCGGAGGGTTAGCTCAGTGGTTTCGGCGACTGCCTCGCAAGCTCAAGGACCTGAGTTCGATCCCCGGTAACCACATATAATGCTGGGTGTGGAGACAGGCCCACCAACAATCAACACCGCATACCATGATGCTGGACGTGGTGGCTCACGCCTGTGATCCCAGCACTCAGGAGGCAGAGATGGGAGGATTGCTGAGTTCACAGCGGCTTGCCTGGGCACCATAGTGAGCTCAGGGCCAGCCTGAACTACAACGCGAGACCCTGTCTCAAAAAGCAAAAAAAAAAAAAAAAATTAGTGTCTCTGATTGGTTCTGTTGGAAGAATAACCACCTCACTGGGATGATTTCCTTCATTTCTTGTAATATGTTGTTCAGCTGCCTACTTCCTAGCCTCTTCTAGGGTGCTCTTTTCCATCTGAGGTACAGCAAGTTAAGATGAACGGGGCATCTTGTTACGATGATCAAAATAAAGAGTCAAAATTTGAAACCCATCTACTGACCTACTAGGTCTGAAATTCACCCAGGACATTCTTCACATTGTTATCTGTCACAGAAAAAGGAAGCTAGACTTAAGTAAGTCCTTCTACTCTTAAGATCTCTCTCAAGGTCAGAATGAGTTGTGACTCAGAAGAGTAGGAGGATCTGCTCTGTGTATGTACTGAAGTTCTCTGAGGAACACAAAGACAAGGCTGTGGAACACTGGGTCCCTCTGGAGCATTAGGTTCTGATAGTATTTTTAAGTCACTTAAAGGAAAAGACGACTTATTCAGTAGCCTAAGGATTATGAGGAGGAAGCCAAGGAGACCTCCCAATGTGCTTGTGTTCATCAAACAGATAAGAGAGGCCCATATTCCCCAGGATCATCAGTGATATCAACTTCTTCCTTAGGGACCAAATTACTAGTCTCTGGGATTTTCCATTGATAAAGAGATCCGACTGCCTAAACACAGGGGACTTCATTTTCTATGCTTTTTGTAAAAACAGCATAACTCCAAAATACTACAGTATTATCATTTAAACTGCCATACTTTATCCATCTCTCATCATTCCCTAGTTTGTACTGCTGTCCAAACTGTATTACAATAGTAGATAAATTTGTTGTTTTTTCAAAATGTCATGTTAAATTTTTCCCACTGTTGAAGGGTAGGGCCTAATGGCAAGATGGCTGGGATCTGTGGAGTACTGCTTAAGATGTTTTCTGTGGCACATCTTGAAGCTTGTGGAGAAAGAACTAGTTCTTCATTCTCCTGAGGAGGAGAAGAAGGCAGACCTCTTAGTTCACAAAGTGCCCTTGTGCTGCTCAGATATGTAGTCCTTAGAACCAGACATTTCTGGTCAAAACCTCTCATAGCAACACTATTGCCTGAACTTTCTAGTAGTCTTCAGCCTTAGGACTCTCCATATGGTGGTTAACTGATTACTCAGGGAAAAGGGTCAAGCTCTCTGGGTCTCCCATAGCCACCTGAGAAACAGAGCAGGTTAGAGACCTGACAACATACAAAACAGTATCTCTTCACTTTAAGGCAGTAAAGATGGAAATCCAGAGTAATTACCTGAATTGTGAAATGAGTAGATCTAACCCAAGCCCTATATGCTCTCCAAAAGCCAAGGCTTAGCTCGTACTTATAAGGGTGCAGAAAACATAGTCCATGTCCAGTTACACAGTTTACGAAACTAAAATACTAACTTCTCAAAAGGAAAGAAAATTAACAAATGCAGTGGACCAAACAGAACAAATTAAATTCAAAAGTACAATTTAAAAAGGTGAACAGGAAAGGAAAGTAGACAGTAGCTACTCACACAATTAAACAGATTAGAACTCAACGATTAGGAATATTCACAGCCTGAATCTTCATACCTGCTGAGTACTCAATACATCACAAACAGGTACCCAGATGCTCTCCAGACTAGAAATGACAAGATCTTTTAAGCCCCTTGCTATGAAATGATTTGCCTCTTCTCCACTGGTAAAGAGTAGAATAACAACTAACCCAAGATGTTTCTAGAATAAGACTTTCACAGGCACATCATAGATCTCAGTTGCCTTGCCTAGTAAAGCACAAAAAAAATGCTTAAAACAGCAGGAAAATTAGACCTTTCTTTTAGAAAATCTAGAGTACTTGCAAGTTATTAAGAATCACTTTACCACCAGATGAGAACAGTAAGCATAACATCTTACAAATGAAAACATACTTAAAATAGCTTTAAGTGCAATTTTCATTGAGTAAGTCATATCACGTTCATTTATGATAAAGAATTAACCTATGTATTTTGCTGTGATACAAACATGGGAAGTCATTTATGCCCAATATAGGGAAGGTAAACACTTTTACTCCATCAGAAGTACCTGGTTACTTACAGCTAATTCACAATAACGTGGAATTTTAATTTTATATGGATGTCAAATTACAGAGTAAATAAACAAGTTAAATTCTAAAGATTGAGAACACTCAAACACTTGCTCTTTCATCTTCAGACTTTCAGATAAGATCTGTTCTTGGTTTTAGATTTGTCAATATTGTGTAAGTCTTTCTCAGTCAAACAACCTAAGTAGTCGACACGTATCAGAAGTAGATCAGATGTTTCTAACTCAAGGTCTCAGAATCTTTAGAAAGTAAATAAATTGTTCGAACTGAAAAAGGTTTAACTTTAAAACTAGTGAATTATTTGAAAGACAACCGTTCCGAAAGCAGGAGAGCAGCTGGAAGTGACAGAGTGGTCCTTCTCGGTAGTTTTTTATACCACACCTTGAAACAGGTCATGCTTTTAAAAAGATAGGAGCTGCTTTTTGACACTTTTAAATAGGTGGTAGCAACTTTTAAATTGGTAGCAGCTGCTCTAGGGCTTAAATATTTCCCAAAGTGTCCAGGAATGCCTGGAGGCAATGGCCAGGGCATTAGGACCAGCTCCGGTGCGCTGGTGTTCTGTCTCCAGCCCAAGAGCCCCATCCCCCCACCAGAGGAAACAAAAGCCTGACCATCACTCCCCTCCTGGGACACTCAGCTCTGTCTCCACCCTTCCTGAGGGTGCTGGTTCTTGCCTGCTGCCACAAGTGTACAGTGGCCAGGACTTAAAGGGAGCATGCGTATTTGGCCAGTTCTCTGGTCAAGAGGCCTGAGCTGAGCCGCCAGGTGCTTCACATTCCATTAGCTCTCTTCTTGTGGCCCCTGGCAGGACCAGGGAATCCTCAGCTCCCACTGATCTACCACACTCTAGCCTCTGTTTTCTCCCTGCCCATGCTGGGACAAGGGGCTTCCCTAGAGAAGGAACAAATATATATTTTTTAAATAAAAAGGTCCTTAAATTAGTTTGTCTGGGCTTGAGTCGGTAGATTTCAAAGAGAGAGAAAAACATAACCTTGCCGACAGTCTTACCTGCTGGCCCTCCTGGGTGGCTCCACTAAATACAGTATCCGACGGGGCAAAGGCCAGCAGGCTTTTCCAGGTTTTAGTTTGTCCCAGTGACTGGTCTGCTCAGGAAAATTAGTGGTTGTGAAAAATTACTGTTGATTATAGGGAAGAAATAAGAAAAGTGGTCAGGGAGAAAAGGGGACTTGGAAGGAAAAAAGACAGGATAGATCCCTCAATCAGGACAGCCTACTGCAAAACAAGAGAGCAAGGGCAGCACTCAGGGCTGCCCTCCTTTTATGTCCTCTTTGAGTGTTGCTCCAGGTGGCCACACTTGAGCTCATGCTAGAAGATTCGCATCAGGTGTCAGGTTCGGTGCGGCCTCCTATCAGAAGATTGATGCTGGGGCAGGATCCAGCTGGATCCCACATCAGGTCTGGATGGTCCTGTGCTGAGCCCTCTGCAGCCCTGGTTAATAAATCTCCTCAACTGGTATTTCTTGCCCAATGGTTCCAACCACAATGTCATGCCTTGGTGGCGAGGGCCTCACCTCTGACTACAGTATCTTAGTTGAAGTGTTCAAGAAACATTAAGAATGTTGAGTATAGGAGGAGAAACCAATTGGACCTTTTTCCTATTAACCCGAAACACTTTCTCTTAAAATTAAAATTTCCACCAAACAGCAATGTAAAATATGTGAGTTTCTCAGTGTACACAGTATATGCTAGGCCACGTTAAAAGCCTGAGTCTCTTTTGTTTGAACAAAAAAGGCAACACAACTTCTCATCTAGCCTTTCACAGTGACAGAGGTTGCTGAAACAGTAGCCAGCCTAGTAAAAATACAAGGAGCATAGATATGAGTTGTGATTTACATTGCTGAAATCCAGAAGACTTTCCTGAAGATCAAGACGTAAGTCAAACATATCCATAAGGATCTTGCTTCTGTTCTCTTCCACAATAAGGTGAAAATGTACACCTTGATGCTATTATATCATGACAATGCGGGTAGAAAATCTGAAAAGTCCAGGCAAAAAAGTTAATGATGTAAACATTTTAAATATCCAGCTTTTTTCAGTGCTTATAATATTCAACATTTTCAGCTGAACTAATTTTCCTGAATGTTATAAATTATAACCAGAATAGTGCACCCTGGGTTCATAAACTAGGAGCTTTGATTATAAGTTTCCTTTAAAATCAACTTGTGCTTTTCCTAATGTGGTTATTCAACCATGAAATTTCCACTGCCATTTTCTGTAGTAGGAATGGCAACTATTGACTGCAACTGAACACCACCATATTACACTGGGACATTACAGTGGAAAGCATGGTGACATGTTTTCTTTAGGACCCAGAGATAGTATACTCACCTTGATTTAAAAGAACATTGTAGTTATTTACCCAAGAAATAACTCAAAGATTTGATATAAAATTTCATTCAACATATACTTACTGTATACATTTTGGTGGAGCTACAGGCAATGAAGAAAAAAACCATGGATTTATATTGACAACATCTATCTTCATATCATCCATCCACCCAACTATCAGGCTACACACCTACCTTTAGAATTTGAAAAACATTATAGTAAACAGAAAATTAAGGCAGAATAAAGAATTCGAGGGTCATATATAGAAATAAGTAATATATTTTAAATGAATAGATAAGAAGCACCTTATAAGGAAAATGAATTTTTTTAAATGTCTTTTAAAAGGGAAGAATGTAGATGTCTGGAAGATGAGAAACTGCCCATGAAGAGACGAGGGGATGTTACAGTGGTCTGAAAGACATCAAGGGGACACAGGGTCCAGAACTAAGCACATGTGTATGGGAGGGGGAGGGGCACAACGTGGTACAGATGTCAGAACCAGAGTCAACCCAGGGTTGGTGATTGTATGAATCCAAACTAAATATGTGTTTATGGCTAGATTGATTCTAAATAGTTGCCTAGAGATTAAATGACAAAACTCCCCCGAATTGAAAACATAGTTGCTGGAAGAGGAGGCAAATATCACACACAGTACCTTGTAGGATGTGGTAAGGATTCTCTCAAGCACAGAGGGGTCTGTGACAGGCTTGGCATACAGAGTGGCATGATCTGATTTAATGAAATTTATTTGTTCCAAGATGCAAATTTTTGTTTTTCATGTCCAAAATTAGTTATTGAGATTATCTTTATAAAACTTGTTTTACAAAAATTGTCTGCCAGGTAGCAGTTTACATGCTCACTGTGGATTCTGCCTGGGCATAGAGGAACTTGTTTAGGGAGTCTTATTATTTTGCCTTTGAGTTCTGTGAATTATCAGTTCTGTACGTGTTCATTTCAATTAACAATGATTTGATATTGGAATGAAAGCCAAGGAAACTAAACAATGCAATACAAATTCGATAATATTAATATAAATGTTGCTTTGGGGAGGACTGAAAATCTATAACTTCACCCAAACCAATAACCATGTGTTTCAAAAGACTAAAGAAATGTATATTGTTCCTAATATATATGTGAAGGTACTGACAAATTAAATTGGGTAATGCAACCAGATAGTGTAAAGTGTCAAATATCCTGGTATTGGTAAAAGCATTTGCAAAGCAGACAGACAAAAGTGTTACTAAAACTGTATTTAACATAAGATTAATGTCAATGGAGGGCCGGAGATTTAGCTCAGTGGTTCCAGCGCCTGCCTCGCAAGTGCAAGGTCCTGAGTTCGATCCCAGTAACCACATACAATGTTGGGCGTGGTGACTCACGCCCACCAGCAATCAATAACACATACCACAGTGCCAGGCGTGGTGGCTCATGCCTGTAATCTCAGCACTCGGGAGGCAGAGGCAGGAGGACTGCTGAGTTTGAGGCTTGCCTGGGCTACATAGTGAACTCAGGGCCAGCCTGAACTATAAAGCGAGACCTGGTGTCAAAAAAAAAAAAAAGATTAATGTCAATGGAAATGGTCATAATTCAGTTCGTGGTACAATCAATAATGCAAAAGATATGAATTTCTTATATTTGACAGTATCTTAGCTTCATCAACATATGGTAAGTTTAATAGTTCTTTTATGGGTGGGTTGAAATAGGTCCTAAAAGGGAAGAATAGAGGCAAGGATGCTATTGAGCAGATGATTACAGTGATCCAATAACATAGAGCAGGTGGTAACTGTGAAAGTGATCAAATATGATCAGATTGTGAAAATACTTTTTTAAAATCTTCATTGGTACATTGTATATACACATCATGATCACACTCAATATTGGGAATTTGTACCAGTGTATGACATGATTTAATTCTCATTTTTCCCACTCCCCTGCCCACCTCACAACCCTCCACACCCTAAATATATAAGCTCTGTTTTCCTTTTTTTATCACCATGATATTTTTTCTTTACCCCTCATTACTCACTCCTCCACTACATTTCCCTTTGAATATTTTCTGTTTCACAATATCCATCATATATCCTAGAACTCATTAGGAACTGAATAAGTTAGTGAATATACTTTTGAAGGTAAAGGGAATAAGATTGGCTATAGAGTGTGAAGAAAGAATATGAGAAGAATCACAGGCATGGCTTTTGATTTGAGCCACTGAAAGAACAACAGGGCCATCAGCTGAGAATTATGCATGGAACATGGTGAAAGATTTTAGCAAAGGCATCAAAATTTACTTCTAGGCAAATTATGCTTAGATGTTTGTTAATAGGTAAAGAGGCCAAATATATGGGTCCAGATGCTGGCAGGTGTGTGAATGAAATGGTAGAATGTGTAAAATCATCTTCACATTGCTAAGGCTTTTACAGTGAAATCGGGAGCAGGACATTATCTGATAGCAGAGATAGAGAAGAGGTGCTAGAAATTTGAAAAGAGGTGACAAGGCATATGAAGCTGATCTATGAATTTGCTACTCAAGGGATAAAGGTGTTGGAATAGAGATTCTCAGGTCTCACTGTGCCAGCAGAAACTATCATGATTCTCAGATGATGTTTAATACACTGAAGTTTCACATATTCTTTAGACAAATTAGGAAAGAGAGATGGCACAGGTGCAGTAAGTGTTCATTTTAGAGTTTACAGAATGAATTTAAAGAATTATCAGCACATTTGTAATTTCTTTCAATGAAATACAGTACTGACACAGCTGTAGGGGGTTGGATATGACACGGTTGTAATTATTTTTAAAAAGTAGGTTTGAGGTGCCATTTGACCCTGCTATTCCCCTGCTGGGGATATACACAAAAGAATTACAAGATTCATATCACAGCAACATACATACACTCATGTTTATAGCAGCTCAGTTTGTGATGACTAAATCTTGGAAACAAACCAAATTCCCCTCAACTCTAGACTGCATAAAGATGTGGGTTTTTAAAATATAAAATGGAGTATTACCCTGCCATAAAGAATGGTGAGATTGAGTCATTTTTACTCAAATGGATGTACCTTCAGGACATACTCATATGTAAAATAAATAGGTCACAGATGTGTAAATACCATATCTTTTCTCTGTTATGACAAACAGAAGTTATAAATGTGCTCTAGAATGTATGACTGATATTGTGAAATAGTAAATATTCAAAGGGTAATGGGGTTTAGTGGTAAATAATGAAGAAAGAAAACAATTGATGGTAAAAAAAAAAAAAGGAAAAATGTAGGTTTGAGCCAGGTGTGATGGTTCATGCCTATAATCCCAGCATTTGGGAGGCAGAGGTAGGAGGATTGCTGACTTTCAGGCTTGCCTGGGCTACATAGTGAGCTCAGGACCAGCCTGAACTACAATGTGAGACTCTGCTGAATGAAAGAAAAAGAAAGAAGAAAGAAAAAGAAAGAAAGAAAAAGAAAGAAAGAAAGAAAGAAAGAAAGAAAGAAAGAAAGAAAGAAAGAAAGAAAGAAAGAAAGAAAGAAAGAAAGAAAGAAAGTCAAGGGAGCCAAGAACATATGCAAATAAATGCATATATGCATACTGGAGTACATACTAAAACACTTTTTTGTGGTTCTGGGGATGAAGCCCAGGACCTCACATGTGGTAGGTGAGCACTCTACCACTGAGGCTCACCCTTGGTCTTAAATATGTTTTTCACTGTGACCTATTTATTTCACTTATGAGTATGTCCTGGAGGTACATCCATTTGAGTATCACTCAAATTTATTATTCTTTAATGCAGAGTAATACTCCATTTTATAGAATCCATTCTCTGATATGAGAAACTGAAGATGTTAATTAGTTCTAGAATGTGTGATGGATATTGTGAAACAGAAATATTCAAACGGAAATGTGGTGGAGGAGTAATGAGAGGTAAAGAAAAAATGTGATGGTAATTAAAAAAGGGAAACAAAGCCTATGTATTTAGGGGATGGAGGTTGCGGGGTTGGTAGGGGAATGGGAAAAAATAAGAATTAAATTGTGTCATATACTGGTACAAATTCCCAGTATTGAGTGTGATGATGATGTGTATATACAATGTACCAATAAAGATAAAATTGTTTTTGAGGGCCAGAGGTTTAGCTCAGTGGTTCCAGTGCCTGCCTCGCAAGCACAAGGTCCTGAGTTTGATCTCCAGTAACCACATACAATGCTGGGCATGGTGACTCACTCCCACCAGCATTTAATACCACATACCACAGTGCCTGCCATGGTGGCTCACACCTGTAATCCCAGCACTCAGGAGGCAGAGACAGGAGGATTGCTGAGTTCGAGGCTTGCCTGGGCTACATAGTGAGCTGAGGGCTGGCCTGAACTACAAAGCGAGACCCTGTCTCAAAAAAAAAAAAAAAAGATAAAATTGTTTTTAAAAAACATGTTTTTCACTGATAGTGAACACGTCACAAAGAGTCCAGGGACTCTTGGTTTACATGATATTAATTAAAACATTCAATTCCCCAAAGGAAATTTCAATAGTTTTTAATAGAGTTTCTTGAAAGTCAACATATTTTCAAGATGAAAAGGAATTAATTTTTAATATTTTAATCTGGTAAATTGGAAGTAAGGAACTTCTTGGTGTCCTCAGAAACATATCTAAACTTAAACATGATCTTTCATTAAGGTGCTTGGTTTTTTGTCACATAATCCTTAAAGGTTAATTCAGTAGCTAGAATTTTCAAGAGTTAAACTCAACAGTGAGAAAGGATTTGTCTCCAGTTTTAGTGCAAACATGAAATGAGGCTGTATGCAACACTCAGAATGATATTGAGACATTGGGCAATGATCATTCAATTTGGTTTCTGGGTTTTATTAATTTTGATGATTCATTAAGGAGAGTTTAAAATGCATGTATAAAGGAAAAGATTCAAATTAATGAAATCATAAGATCAATGATTTTAGAGCATAAAGAGAATCTATATATATTCATGCTCAAAGATCTCATCTAGTCTAGAGATGGAGTGGAAAAGTGTGAATATTTTCAATGCTGAGGGACACTTTCTGGTCCTGGTGGGCTAATTCAAAAACTGGAGCTTTCTATTTGCTTTTTATATTCTCTCTCTCTCTCTCTCTCTCTCTCTCTCTCTCTCTCTCTCTCTCTCTCTCTCTCTCTCTCTCTCTCAACATTTGTCTTAAATCTTCCAAAGGGAGCAAGAGAATAAACATGATTCATTTATAGATTTTCAAAATCTCATTTAAGGAAATGTTAAGATAGTTTACACATAAGCATCAACTTAGTGACCTGCATTGTCCACTACTCTTCTCTTATTTATTTGTGTCTGTGTCCAAGAAGGACGTTTAAAAATGCATCCCTTTGTCCAAACATACTTGAGCATTTCAGAATATGAGGGGATATCTAACTGCATCGATCTAACCATGACACCCCATTAATTCACAAAAAGATTCCATTTCAGTAGTTTTCTGTGGGCTCAGTTACCACTGTTAATTGATATTGAGCAACAAACCCCTTGGGTATTTTTCACAGTAATTGCTGTCAAGCTGTGTCTCTTACAACCAGTAGTGGTAATCAATCTTTTGGACTTTAATGCAGGCTTTTTTTTTCTTAATAGGCTTCACTTTCTTCGTTTCACCTCATCACTCTATTCCAACAGATTCCTTAGTAATTCTGATTCCACTCTGAGATCTCAGCCAATGTCCCTGTGAAAAAAGGGATAGATGTAGCAGGTGCGAGACTTCTGTCTTTAGGAAGGTCTGCTTACAAGTTTAACTCTTGGCTTGTGTCTGGGAGTTTGGATTTACAGAAGTTTCCTAATATTCCTTAATCTATCATGGGGTTTACTGTCCTGGAAAGATGTGGAAGTCTGTTAAATTTCTGCGAGTTTGGAGTCTTAGTACATGATAGGCAGAAGGTATCTATGCTACCAACTCCAGTTTAAAACCACAAAGTGAGTCATAAGGGCTTTTCTGAGTCAGAAACTTTACAATATACTGCTGGATTTTTGTTACTGGGAGAGACGTAGGCTCTGCGTGATTCCTCATGGGAGACTGAACATAAGGAGGCTTGTACATGGATTCCTCTTCACTCCTGTATTTTTCCCCTTCTGACTGGGATATGCATTTTTATTACTTGGCTGCAATGAATCTTAGCCCTAGGTATAAGTATATGCTGAGTACCACGACTCCTTTTCTATAGATATTTTCAGTAAATCTCTGACATTTTGCATTATTTTGAGGATCCAAGACATCTCCTCATCTGACTTCAACTATTGAGCAAGAGAGGGAGTTCAAGGATGACAGAGATCATCCAAATGTGAGAAGCATAAGTCTGTATTTCGCTCATGCAGCATGACTAATAATGACAGTGAATGTTCAGGACGTTTTCTCTACCCATGAAAGCAGTGCTTCATATCTGTGTAATAGGAGACCACATTCCATTGATGCCCCTTGAAAATAAAGGGAAGCCTTTTTCTAGTATTTTGGGAAAATTCTCAATATAGGATCAACAAAGACAGATGAAGATGACAGACTAAAGAAAGAAGCAGGCAGATCCAGGATTGTATAGAATGTAACATGTTGGGGAAAATGGTCAAGGGTGGCAGCAAAAATAGTGAGTCCCCATGAAGAAATTCATATACAGGGCACAGGGTGAAGTGCGTTATCCAAGCCAGAATGTACCTGGTTTATCTCAACCTAATATCAGACATATCAGGCTGTGGTGATGGCTCCAGCATCCTATTGTAAAGCTCCACATTCCACTCTAATTGTTATGCTTATTTATAGTATTCTGGAAAACTCTGCTGAGAAAAGTGTTCAGGGGATACCAAGGGGCAGTCATGATGTTACAATTTAAGATGGCTGCAGTCAGGTAAAACTAAAGCTCTACAGTATTCATCAAGGATATTGACTAGGGCTTTTCTCCTAGTTCCCGCATCTGTTTTTGGTATCTAGATAATGCTGACTGCAGCAAATGAGTTTGGAATTGTTCTGTCCTCTTCAATTTTTTAAAGAAGACTTTGAGATGTATGGGCATTAATTGTCCTTTAAACATGTGATAGAATTTACCAGTGAGGTTACCAAATCCTGGGGTTTTTGTTTTTGGTTGGGAGTTTTAAGATTACAGATTTAATCTGCTTACTCATTATTTATCTGTTCAGTTATTTTATTTCTTGGGCTGAGAATTTAGCTCAGTGGTTCCAGTGCAAGGTCTCAATTTAGATCCCTAGTACCAGAAACCAAAAACAAAAACCATTATTTTATATCTTTATGATTTGACCTTGATAGGGGGAGGTACTTTTCTAGAAAGTTAGCCATTTCTTGTAGGTTATCTAATCTGTTGGTATAGAACTACTCATAGTGCTTTATGATCCTTTATTATTACTGTGGTAATGGTTGTGATGTATCTTCTTTGATTTTTAGTTTTATTTGTTTGACTTCTCTTTTTTAGACTAAACTAATGGTTTATCAATTTAATCTTTTTGAAAAAATGACATTTTTTTTTATTTTTACTGGAACATGTTTGCAATATGTAATGATTATATGCTTTGTGAGAAGTTGGTACATATACATAATACATTTTGATTTTTTCAGCCACTACCATGTTCCATCTCCTGGACCCCTCTCAGTGACCTATTCTGTTATTATTCATTCTACTTCATTTGTTTTGGCTTTGATATTTATTATCTCCTTCTTCTTGTTAACCTTCACTTTTTTTTCTTTCTGTACCAGGGATCAAACTCAAAACTTTGTGGTTGCAAGGCAAGCACCAGAACCACTGAATGAAATCCTCAGCTCTTTTGCTTTTTTTTACTTAGTTGAGTTTATTGGTACATTTTAGGAATACATTATGGCCACATTCCTCATTGACAATGTATACTGTACATTATCTATCTTGATTCTTATTTTTTCCCACTGTCCTTCGCTTTGATAGTTATTATTTTCATTCTTCTGTTAACATTGGGTTTAGTTTGTTCTTCTGTTTCTTTGAGGTATAAAATTAGGTTGTTTACTTGAATCTTTATATCTTGATATGAATATCTTTTGACACGAATATCTGAATAGTGTTCTCGTGGCTCAGCTGATACAAAGAAGAACCCTGATACTATGCTGGTGACAATATAGAAGAACTCAATGTATTTCTAGCAATTATAAAACTGAAAAAATAAATAATACAAAACATCCATAAGAATATTTATAGACAAACCTACTTCAACATCATATTAAATGGGGGAAACCCAACAGCTTTCCCCCTAATAACAGTACTAAAACATCACTATCACCATTCGTGTTCAGCATAGTATGTGAAACATTAGAAGAAGTGGAAAGAAGAGAAAAATTATGTGCATAGGAGAGAAAGAAGTCAAATTATCATAACTTGTAAATGATATAATACTTTACACAGAGGACCCAAGAAATCCATCAAGACTCATAATTAATAACAATTCAATAATGTACCAGGATACAAAATCAACATACAAAAATTGATAATGTCCCTGTATAATTAAATGAACCTACTGAGAAAGAAGCTAGGAAACCAGTAACATTCATAATAGCAGCAAGAAAAATTACATACTTAGGAGTTATTCTGAGAAAATGAAGACTCTATGATGAAAACTACAGTAGCCTGAAAAAGGAGACTGAAGAGAACATCATAAAATGAAAACATGACCTGTTCCTCAATAGGGGAAAACAATGTACTCAAAATAATTATACTTCCAAAACTGATATACAGATTTAATGCAATCCCAGTGAAAATCGCAGCAGCATTCTTAGAACTGGAGAGAACAACTTTAAAATTCATATGGAATAAAAAAAAAAACACAGTAATCCAGCATTAAAAAAATTGAAGTGGCACATCTGAAATTATATTATAAAACTACAAAACCAATGTACCAATAAAGAACTCAATTTTTTAAAAAACTACAAAACTAGATATGCAGGTTGATGGAACAGAATAAAGGATGCAGAAATAACTCCAAGCTATTTGATCTGTGACAATGGAGGCAAACACAAACACTAGAGAGGAGAAAGCCTCTTTAATACATGATGTTGGGAAAGGTGGCTGACCATATTCAGATGATTGGGTCTAGGTCCATATCTGTCACCATGTACTAAGAAGAAATCACAGTGGATTAAGAAACTGAATGTTAAAACAGAAACACTCAACCTTGTGGGGAAAAAAATAGGTAAGTTCTTGAAGTCATAGGTATAGGAAAAGACTTCCTGAGCTGACCTGCACCTTCACATACAGGGACATCAGTAAGAACAGGTTGCTGCCCATAGAGGCCATCAAAGCCTAATGTCTTTTTCCTTTGTTTGAATCAACCAAAGATTTCTGTTCCCCGTGGGCTGAGTTCATTGTGCTCCAACTTAAGAATTCAAAAGCCTTTGTTATTTTGTCCCTGTGCATCTGATTAATTCTTCTACTAGCAGAAGAACCTGTGGAAACAGCAATAAGATGGAGAAAAATTATTCTAAAGAAAAAATCAGAACAACTTTTTTTTTTTTTTTGAGTCAAAGTCTCATTTTGTAGTTCAGGCTGGCCCTGAGTGTACTATGTAGACCAGGCAAACTTCAAACTCAGCAATCCTCCTGGCACTGCCTCCCGAGTACTGGGATTACAGTTGTGACCCACCATGCCTGGCACTGTGGTATGTGGTACTGACTGCTGGTGGGTGTGAGTCACCACGTCTGGTAGTGTTTGTAGCTGTGGGGGATCAATCAGGACCTTGTGCTTGCTAGGCACATGCCGGAACTACAGAACTAAATCTCCAGCCCCAAAACAAATCTTGATTAATCAGGTGAAAGTATATTACACAATGATAGGAAAACTGACTTTAAATGTTCATGTACTTCAGATCATTTTCATACGTGAGCAACATTAAATTCTATTTACAATGCCAACTCTGATTTTTTCCCATTTGACTTCAACCCCTATAATAAATATTTAGCCTATGTGGATACTAATGGTTACCCTCAGTAAAGTAGATAAAATATTTTATCTACCATAATTTCCATTACCAAATGAAGTCTTATAAACAAAGAACAGATAAAAAGTCATCATCGTAGCTAACAAAATACTTAATATGTCCTTCTGAGCTCAACTTGCCTGATATTCCTGCTCTCATCTTATTTTTTTTTTCTTTTTGAGACAGGGTCTCACTTTACAGTTCAGGCTGGCTCTGAGCTCACTATGTAGTCCAGGCAAGCCTTGAACTCAGCAATCCTCCTGTCTCTGCCTCCTGAGTGCTGGGATTACAGGTGTGAGCCACCACGCCCGGCTCTCATCTTATTTTTCATCAAATGTTTTTTGAACATCCAGAAAGCATCCACACTGTGATATTATATAGGATATGAAGATAATTAAAGCACTGTCCTTACCCAAATGGCAAAGAGCATGTAGTAAAAGGAAGGCATTAGTAGAAACTGATATTTTTTTTAAAAAGCCAATTATAGAAAAGTTGTATAAGAAGGGTGCAAAGTGTTCTGTGCTCATGGGTAAAAGATAGATTACTTATAACTCCAGAGATTTAGCAGAACCTATAAGGAACATTATTTTGAACAAGGGTGCAGAAGATGTATTGGTATTCATTTGAGACATGACAATGTAGGGTTAGGGCTAACACCTAGACCAAGCAGCAAGCTTCTTTCTGACACAAAAAGTGGGATAAGAGCAGAATCATTAAGAAATCCTAGCTACAACAGCATGGCCATACACAAGGAGTATAAAATAAGATGAAGTTGAAAAAGAAGTTCAAGAGAAAATCGTGGAAAGTGTTCAGTTGTGAAACTGTTCAGCTGAAAAGCTAGGTGCTCTTTCTACATGAAGAAATACAATGACAGGAGACTGTCACAATGTGCCTTTGTTCTGGAGAGATGTACAATTAAAATCGGTAAAGAGGATTGATTTACTGCAGGGCAGATAGAGAGATTGAAGGAAAGCCAATCAACTAAGAAGCAATGTCCAGAGATAAGAGATATTAAGAGCTACAAGGTAGACAGCAGAAAGCAAAGGATTAATAACAATTTTCTCTTCCATTTGAAGTGATACACTGCTTGAGGACATTCATCTCAGATATACTGTGTTGCTTGATTAAAGCCTTAAGCTAGACCATGAATGTTGAACAGTTCATTTTCCTGGGCCACACAGAGTGAAGAAAGGAATTGTTATGGGCTAAATATAAAAACATGCAACATAAATGCTGGGTGTGGTGGCTCACGCCTGTAATCCCAGCACTCAGGAGGCAGAGACAGGAGGATTGCTGAGTTCGAGGCTTGCCTGGGCTACATAGTGAGCTCAGGGCCAGCCTGAACTACCAAGCGAGACCCTGTCTCAAAAAAAAAAAAAAAAAAAAGAAAACATGCAACATAGTTAATGTATGTAAAACTTCTTTTACTTTTCTATTTGAAATTGTTAAAATTTTTACAAAATAACACAAGACAAAGTATAATATTTAAATTGAAAAATTAACATATGTGCTTAATAATAATAAACATGTATGTAGGCAGATTGGAATACTGTTATGAGTAGTTGTTGAATTTTACTCACCAAGTTATACCAGTGCACGTCAGTTCTCATACTCATAGAATGATTTTTGGTCTTTGTGGTATTTTGTTTTATTTTTAATAGTGGGGATTGAACTTAGGGCCATAGTGCTGAGCTACAACCACAATAATATTTTATTATTTATTTATTTATTTATTTATTTATTTATTTATTTATTTATTTATAAATTTTGAGACAAGGCCCTGTTAAATCACTCAACTTCAAAGATAGACTCAACTTGCAATTCTGCTGCTCAGCCTTGCAGAGTGCTGGAATTACAGACTTCTGCCAACATGTACAGGCTTTGATTTGACTGTGTATGGTGAGTACAGGGGACAGAGTTAGCACTATGTTGTGCCCTTTTCTAAATGGCATTCTGTTGTGGCCTGTGCAGGCTGTCCTTGAACATGGTGCAACCAAGTCATGAAACATTCCAAAACAAAGCATATAGTAATGTTAAAAATTAATAGTTCTGTGAGGACATATTACTAGGTGTCCAGCCCCATGCGTTGGATATGCCTGAGATAAAATAAAGACAAGAAAATTCTTATCTGCAGTAAAGTCTCGCAACGGCTACTGTGAAAACTTGCTTGGTAGTTTTTGTCTGAAGAAGTACACTGTACATTAGAAGTGACCATGTTGAAAGGCTTTCTTAGCCAAGGGACCTGCAATATAATAAATATAACTAATATAAAAGTAAACTTATAATGGTCTCCATTATCCTGGCCCTGTATACCCCATATTTTTTCCATTTTAGTCCTCTATGTAGTCACTTTGAGCTTTCTTTAGCCTTTTTCCTCTTCTACAACTTATCCTACTTTTACATAGATATCTGTTGCAAGTGAGGAATGGCAGTTGTAATTATTACGATGTCCCCTAAAATGATCAAGCTAATGAAATTACTTTTTAATATACTTTGGAGCCAGGCATGGTGGCTCATGCCTGTAATCCCAGCACTTGGGAGGCAGAGGCAGGAGGATTGCTGTGAGTTCAAAGCTTGTCTGGGCTAAATAATGAGTTCAGGACCAGCCTGAATGAACTACAAAGTGAGACCTTGTCTCAAAAATTTTAGAAAAAGATACTTTGGGGTATAAAATATGAATGGCTAAATTCATATGCAAAGTGCATAATCATGAAATTAAGTGATGCGTCTTGCTGGACTTTTATGGTTAGAAATAAAATCTAAGATTCTGAAATACAGATAACTAATCAGAGACTATCATCAACATTATTTCAAACCTATATATGGATTCTCAATTATATTATTGTATTAAGTTTCTTTCAGATAAAAAAATTCTACTCTAAATGTAGATAGAATCGCAAACAACTAAACATAGAATGACTAAATGAAGATAACTGGCACTTTTTTACATGTGCAAATGTATGTACTATGTACATTAGTGACAAAAGTAGAAAAGTCATCTATTTGCTTCCTTAGGATATTCTAGATTCATTCTAATTTCTTCTTTTACTCAGTCTGGGGCTGGGGATTTAGCTCAAGTGGTGCTGCACCTACCTTGGAAGCACAAGGGCCTGAGTTTGATCCCTGGTACCAAAATAATAATAATAATGATAATAATAATAATAATAATAATAATAAATATCATGGAGCTCAGTCTGTCAGGAAATCAAAATCTGGACAGAAATATGAGGCTCACAAATATTCATGTTTATTATAAAACAAGATTTGGTATCCTTTACATTGCCACACACATGTATTTGTTGTGCTTTGAGGATCAGGAAACTGGGAGTGTATTTAAAATTAGAATTTTATGCATGCAGAAGATGGTGGAGTAGAGACTTGCAGCTTAAGTGCAGCCTCTCTAGGACCTGCATGGGGGAACAACAATTGGTAAGGAGGAAGGTGCATCTGAGAATTAGGAATGAGCTGATTGGAAGTCTATGAATTGTAGAGGAGCTGAAGAGATGGACCACAATGCAGAGAAAGGAGTAAAGAGGAGCTAGACAGCCTGGAATGCTAGCCCAACTCCTGGAAAAAAGGGACCTGCATCTGCTGATGAAAAGTGAGTCTGGAGAGTGACAGTAGCTCCAGGGAAGGACAACAGACCAAGACAGTAGTGCTGGCCACAAGAGAAATTCATTGCTATTATAAACTCCAATAACTGCGTGACATTGTACTTTGAAAGTGACTTATTTCCCAAGACAGACTGGAGTTAGGGAGGATATCCAGCACAGCCATATTGGAGAGGCCTTAATCAAGAGCCGTTTTGGGGAAGGGATTACTGGGTTGGACCTGGGTCAAAAAGCTGCAGAGCTGCTATACTCCAGGTTTCTGGTATCACCCCACCACAGTGATTGGCTGAGAAATGGCCACAGGGAATAGATGAGAGGAAAGTGTAGACTTGAAATAGATGCCTTGAGAAATCTAAACTCAGCCAGGAGGGACATGGGAAGCCAGCCTAGACCATGTGGCTTTGAGGGGTGGGGATTAAGTCTAAAATGTTGACATTAAGTTCAGCAGATTGCTTGATCCACGTCCCTAGTTGGTGCCTACATCCAACACTGAGTTGAGTGGCCTGTTTGCTTTCCCTGTCTACTAGGGTAAGCAAGGATATGACTCAGTCTTTATGGCTGCCACAGCCTGGGGTACACACACAAAAGGACCCCTGGAGGAAAGGGCCACTTCACCAACCCACAGGCCACAGAGCTTGTCAGAGAAAACTGTGACTTGGGGTGCACAGAGGGCCGTGGAAAGTGGAAGCTGTAGATCAGATATCACTGACTGCCCACATCCAGCAAGAAGAGGCAGGGTAGGATCCAGTGATCACACACAGAAGCTTGAGTAAGGAAACAAAATAGGTCTTAGCAGAGACTCACTGTCCCTCCTCCAAACCCAATAATTCAAAAATGACAGACTCTGGAAAGAAACCAGTCATTCAAAAACACAGAATTGTTTGGACTCATTTCTTTTTTTCCCGTTTGTTCTTTGATGTGAATGGGGTTTTTTTTTTCCTTATTTTTAAAATTTTTCTCCTTTTACGTTTTGCTTCATTTTTGTCTTCCTTTCCTTGTTTGTTTTTGTGTTACTTTTGTCTAATTCCATTAATTTACTTTCACTGCTCAAAAGAGCTTTTTTCCTAATTTTTCTCTCCTACTCATTCTTTTCTTAATTCTTCAAATTTTACCTTTCTCATTGTCCTGTTTGTCACTCCATCTTTTTTAGTATAACCATTAAGGTTTATTAATATTTAGATATTCAGTTAACTCTGTGCTTTCATTGTTGAATTCTTTTCTATTGTTAGTGAAGGTATAGTTGCTGCATTTAGTAAATATTTACTTTATGTCATTATTTAGTTTGATTTGTGTTTATACTATAATTACACAATAGCAAAATCTAGGTCTGGCTGGGCCAACTGCACCGCACGCCAGTCTCCTAGGTCCTGAGAGAGCCCTTGGCCCTCAGTAGACTAAATTGAGACCAATGCCAGCATTAAGCTAAAGGACACTCCACAGCCAGAGATTGCCTGGTCCTCCCCAACGTTGGGCCTCTCCTCTGACGACCACAGACCAATCCCCAATAGCCACAGCAAACCCCTCCCACCACTTGTGCTATATATTGCCCTCCACTGCATTCATTAAACAGAAGCGGTCCAGAAACCTCCCCAGAGTCTGGTGCGCATATGTGACTACGCGCCTCACCCTCCCGTGTGCAGCCCCGTGATGACAACTGGCGCCCAAACGTGGGGCGCTCGGGTAATCCTTCGCCTCCCCTCTCAGGTGAGTGCCCCACTTTCGTGGGGACTTCCTCTCTCCCTGCGGCTCAGCAGGCCACTTCCTCTCTAATGAGTGCCCACACCTTCCTGGGGAATCCTCCTCCTGGCAGCTCAGCAGGCCACTTCTTTAACATATTGAACCCCCTTCCACCTTCTTTCCACTGACCTCACCTCTCTAAGTGTGGAAAATATCCTCTACTCCTCCTCGCAATACCAAGATGGCGCCTGTGCCTCCTCTCTTCCAGCTGACACACCGGCACTGCCCCCCCCCCAAAGATCACTGGCCCCTCCTTCTGCTCCACCCCTTAAACTGCCCCACCTGCGTGCCCTTTCTGACCCTCATCCCCAGCCGCCAGAGGCGATGGCAAAGCCAGTGTCTGGCGCTCTAGGGCTGTGGCTCCTGCGGCTGCTACTGCCACTGCTCAGTGAATCCCCTCTGGGTCTCTACTTACCAAGGGACGCCTACTGGGAGTGGCGGTACTTGGACCAGCCAGCTGGGACCCCACTGCTCTATGTGCATCCCCTGCAAGTCATGCCCAGAGAGGTGCCCAGCTTCCACCTGGGCCAGCACCTCCGGAGCATCTACCACAAGCCACTTCACAAGAGTGACTGGATCCATGTGAAAGACACTTGCCTTCTCTACCTCAACCCAAGCCTGGACCACGACTCCTGGGAGCAGCTCAGGGTGCGGAATGGTGGCTCCCTACAAAAGATGTCAAGCCCTACATAGCCATCCGTTTCACCAACTGACCAAATGAGGAGGCTCTCGCTTCAGGGATAGCCCAAAACACGTTGACACCACCAAGCATCACGACGCCTCAAAAAGATCACCTGGAAAAATATAAAGGACCTTCATGACGAAGTTTATGCTTTGGCTGCTCCGGGCACCCCCACCCCATACCAGGGCCAATGCTGGTGGTCCTTTTGTGTGCTACACTCACTGGCAACTCCCAAGCCACCATCATGTAAGTATGAGCCCTAGTTCCCAGCCCCCCTCTTCTAGTCATGATCGACTGGAACTCCTCCCTTCCTCATCCTTTTGGCAATGACTCCTCCATTTACCCTGTAGTCATCAGTGGCATCTGTCTCGAGTCTCATGGCCCTCTGTCTGCTTTTCTACCTCACCTCCCAACGCACTCTTCCTCTGTCCTAGTGACCTAAAGACCAACACCATCGACCCATCTTCCTTGTTCTTGGGGCCACTGTTACCTTCTCCAGAGTCTCTGATACATCCTACTTATGTGATGACTCATACTATGTGTGTCCTATACCCCCAACTCAACAATTTTGCCTTTCAGCACCTGTGTGCCCACCCATTGAAGACCCCTACAGTGAAACTACTGTGCTCTGAGATAGAAGATTGGAGAGTACATCAGAAAAAGGAAAGATAGCCCCTATTCCAGGATATGCAGAGACAATATTGTCAAATGGCCAAATTACACACATATATATGCACCAACGGTATCCCTCGCAGAACTATTAAAACCACCCTAAAATTCAAAAGGAACAGGTTGAGACTCAGAATATCAAAAGAAATCCTAGTGAACAAGAGCAAAGCAAAACAGGAAACATCACAGTCTTCAACTTCAAGTTATAGTACAAAGCTACAATTACTAAATCCAGCATGTTACTGGCACAAAGTCAGGCATGTAGATAAATGGAACAGAATAGGGGATACCTAAAGATTCTCAGACATATTCAGCCATTTAATCTTCAACAAAGAAACCCAAAAGATGTGCTGGAAGACAGAGGTAATGGAGGAAAGATTTAACAAATGGTGCTAAGAACACTAAGCTATTCACATTTAGAAAACTGAATTTAGACACATATTTCTTGCCATACACTAAACTAATGCACCAAAAAGGCTTCAATGTTTTTTAAATGAACCAAAGATCTAAATGTTGTAACAGGATCACAGATTCTGCTCGAAGATAACATAGGCAAAACTCTTCAAGGTGTAGACTTGTGTAAGTACTTCTGAACAGAACCTCAGTGGCACAACAAATAACATCATGAATCGACAAAAAGGATCATACCAAATTAGAAAGTTTCGGTACAGTGAAAGTGTACAACAAAAAAAAGTGACAACCAACATAATAAGAAAAAAAGAATTTTGCCAAATATTTTTGAACAGAAAACTAATGTATGAAATACACATTTTAAAAAATTTAAAAAATGAATGCACCAAAAAAAATAGACCCAATCAAAATATGAACAACTAAAACGAATAGACTCTCAGAAGATGTAGGACAAATGGCCAATTAATACATGAAAACATGTTCAACATATTTGGCTATTAGAGTAGTGCAAATTAAAACAATACTGATTTTTTTTTTTGAAACAGGGTCTCACTTTGTAGTTCAGGCTAGCTCTGAGCACACTATGTAGCCCAGGCAAGCCTCAAACTCAGCAATCCTCCTGTCTCTGCCTCCTGAGTGCTGGGATTACAGGTGTGAGCCACCACGCCCAGCATTATGGTGTGTGTTACTGATTGCTGGTGGGCGTGAGTCACCATGCCCAATATCATATCATTGTATGTGGTTACTGGGATCGAACCAGGGAACCTTGTGCTTGCTAGGCAGGCGGTGGAACCATTCAGTTAAATCTGCAGCCCAATACTGATTTCTTGATAGCAGCCATTCTTTCTGGAGTGAGGTGAAATCTTAGTGTTGTTTTCATCTGCACCTCTCAAATGATCAGTGATGCTGAACATTTTTTTCATATGTTATTTGCTGTTTTTAACTTCTTCATCTGAAAAATATCTTTTATATCAGATGCTCACTTTTGAATTGTGTCTTTAAATTTGAGGGTCTGTTTTTTAAAGATATTTTTATATTCTATGTAGTATATTTACCAAATTGTTGTAAGCTATGTAAACTTACAAGAAGAGTAAGCTTCTTCAAATCTAGAAAACAAAACACCAGAGAACTAATAAGGTTTCAATCAATATGTTATTTTGACAGCCATCTTACTAGTTCATTTGGTTCCATGTTGTCAATTCTATTCTACTTGATTTTTGGATGGCAGTTTTATGAACCATCACTTTCTTCATTACCCAGTGCAATGATACTATCTTAAAGTTCTCAGTAGCCTCAGTTCCTGAGTTCATGCCATGTTTATTTTCATGAATCACTTTGAAGAAGCAACACTTTTGGTCTATATATGATTTCAAATGCTTTTACAGGACATTCAAAGTACAGCAATAACTGAACTCCCAAAAGATTAAAATGTTGATGACAAAAGATCTAATGTCAGAGCCAGAGATTTAGCTCAGTGGTTACAGCGCCTGCCTCGCAAGCGCAAGGTCCTGAGTTCGATCCCAGTAACACATACAATGCTGGGTGTGGTGACTCACGCCCACCAGCAATCAATACCACAGGGCTGCGCGTGGTGGCTCATGCCTGTAATCCCAGCACTCGGGAGGCAGAGACAGGAAGATTGCTTAGTTCCAGGTTTGCCTGGGTTGCATAGTGAGCTCAGGGCCAGCCTGAACTATAAAGCGAGACCCTATCTCAAAAAAAAAAAAAGATCTAATGTCAGTTCATTATAATAATGAGGCAGCTGATATGGAAATATGATTATTTCTTTGGCATAAAACATTTTTTAAAAATAACTGAAATTATGTTTTAATGATATACCAGAACATTTGAAATTTCTAAGACTTTTATGAAATTTTTGGACTTGTATATAAATCTCATATCTGAGAAATATAATTTGAAAAGGTTTAGCATCGCTTATTATTTGCCAGTACTTCCTCTATAATTTAGCATATTTGGTAATTCTATTAGGTATATCCCTTTTGTGAGCAGAAAGAACAAATTCTATTAAATACACTAGGGGGCTCTAAACACTTCCAAAATTAGTGTAAGTCAAAAATACTTAATTTAGAATTTGATTTTGGAAAGTTTTTCACAAATGTTAAATGGTTTAAAACACTTCCATATGTCACAAATTATTATAAAACAATACTTAAACTCATTATATAATCAAAAATATGGTGAAACCTAACATGAAAAAAATTATTCTGAAAGGACACAAAAATCTGCACTTCCCAGGTAGTTTACTGAAAAGATGAAGACATTTTGTTTTTATAAATTTTTATTAAAAAATTATTTAAGAAGTCTTTGCTGTTTTGACTAAATTCTAATTTTGAATCAATATACTAATACAATTTTTAACCAAACTTTATAAATAAATTTATCAAAACTTAGCTAGCTTTTACTGTACAAGATTGAGTTTCTATTATTCCTTTTTTAGCAAACATTTTACAAAATTTTAGTCTATCATCTGTTTCCTCTATATGTTTTTTTCTTTGGAATTCTGAAACAGCCATTCTTTTTCCTTTAGAACAAAATCAATTACTCCATTTTACCTTAACATATTTTCATATGTTGGAAATTTCCTTACCAAAATATACTTTTCTTTACTCTCATACTTTGAATACAGAATTGTTTCCTTTACAATTTCCAGTATTAATATCAATTCATTAATGACAGATTTGTTTTAATAATCTTAACTTCTAGTAAAAACTAGAAAGTAAGAATTATGAACTATCTGTAACATATCAACATTTATAGATTTATACTTGGGCATCATTTCTAAAATCCTATGTTTTCTCATAGTATAATTCCTCACATTCTTTAACAGAATCAAATATCTTCAATTTTTCTATAATAAGAAATCAAAATAAGATAAATTTACATGTTTTAGCAATTAATGCTTACTCCATTTTTTTCCCAGTACTGGCAATCGAACTCAGGACCTTTTCTCTACCAAGGCCAATGAGCTAATTCTGGCTCCTTTAATATTTATTCTTCCTCAGAAATGATCTGGACATTTAATAAATATCTATAACTTTTATAATTTTGAGGTTTCAAGGTATTGATAGATTTTGGCAATTATTTTGGTATACATGTTCATAAAGTGTATTATTGAGATTCATTTATAAATAACCCTCTCTCTCTCTCTCTCTCTCTCTCTCTCTCTCTCTCTCTCTCTCTCTCTCCTTTGCTCTTTCTTTATCCTGTCATATTGGACATATATCAAGCAATTTTTGTGTGTGTGTGCATGTAGTACTAGGAATAAACTCCAGGACTTTGCAAATCCTAGGCAAGTGCTGTACCACTGAGCTACATCCCCAAACTCACATAATTCATATTTATTTTACATTTCACTCTTAAGTTTATAGCTTTAGGAATTTAACTATCCAAAGCATCTAATAGAGATAACATAAGCTTATTGCATTAATAAACCTAGCTAGAATAAAATGTATGTCTGCATTATATTTAATGCTGACCATTCTAATGGTGTTCCTATTTTGATTGTACCAAAAATTTTAATTAGCTTGCATCAACAGAGATTATCTTATATCATGTGCATTTAAAACATAACATTAGATTTAATTTCAGTATATCTGATATTTTTATAAATAATTTAATTTATATAAATGGTCATTCATCTTTAAGCTAATTTGGATAGAGTGACTTCAAGGAAATTTACAAAGTAGTTTGATGATATCATTCAAAATAGAAAAATACCATACATGCATACATATACACATACACACCACATCCAAACAGATGCTAAGAGCTTGTACCTTTCATTTTAAAATTGTAGCGATGTGTCAGGTAGAAAAATACAAAAGTCACTAGTTTCTAAGTGAATAGATAAATCCAAATCGTGTTTATGATAGGTGGAACAAATGAAAATTACAAATTCATATTGATAAAAGTTTTATGATATTTATGCAAAAGCATTTTAAGATCTTTTATTTTCCCAATTTACATATAGTTCTTACTCTTTCTCTTTTTTCACATAATTATTTCTCTGAAATTTCTATTTCAAAAGAAGATTATCAAATTTTATGGAAGACAAGATAAGTAAGGTATTTACATCTCACACACACAAAGAAAGATTCAAAATCTCTCCAAGAGGGACTTCTGGAACATATTTGCCTATTTTCAGAGATCAATCTTACAGCAGTCATGAACTAAGTTTCAGGTTTCCGAGGAGACAGCTATTTGCTGTCGGTCTATTTCCAGTTAGCTTTCTATAAAAAAAAAAAAAAGTAGTTGTTTTGTGGAGACTTGAGACACTTGAGAGCATTGGGCCCAAAGTTCAAGTGACTGGAGAGATAAAAATAGGAAGGGAAAATGTCTCACAGAGGTAGAAAGCGAGCTGGAAAAAATAAAGACTTGGAAGGGGGCATCGTAGGTATTTTAGCTAACTCAGCGGACGCTCAAAGGTGACAAAAAGAGAAACAAGTATATGGGCAGAAGAGATCTTACGAGAGCCACTTTGTAGAGATTTTAAGCTTTGTTTAAAAAGCCCTTTCAGTTTCCAACAAAAAGGAGATGCACAGAATCGGTGCAACATATAGTTATCAGTGCTTTAGAAATAGGGCTTCAGTTGACCAAGGCATTTGCATGGGAGAAGCATGGGCCAACAAAAAGAGCAGAGAGGCCTTAAAAAATAAAGCGTGAAAGAGAAAAAAAAGCAAAAAAATATATATATATATATACACATCTCATAAATATCAGCTTTCCCTTGAAGTCCATTCTGACTATAGAGCCATTGTTAAAAGACCTTATAAATATTTGATTATTAGATTTCAGCCATGACACATAGTAAATATCCGGGGCAATGTTGAATTAGTTATTTATTTTTTTCTTTTATACCAAAGATAGTTTTCAAGTGATTCAGATTCAAGCATTATAAGCCTTTTCTGACTCATGTATGGACTCAAGAAGGGCTCTGTAAAGAGGAGACCTAAGTGTGCACCAGTTATGTGCACCCAAAGATCCGCACCCAAAGAACCAAAAGCACAGACACCCTTTCCTTGTGACAAAGCTGCCAACAGCCAATGTACCGTGTTAGCTGGGAAGTTGGCCACCTGCTCACTTGAAACTGAAAATCTGCACATCAGCAAGCTGAGTTCTCAAGCTTTAAGTGAAGCAGATATGCAGTAGCTGTCTGTGGAAGAGAACGGATCCATAACAAGTGGCTATAGCTAAAGCAAATTCATATCAGTGTCTTAATACAAAACAAAGATTTTTCTCTTTCCAATTCCAACTTGAAAAGTAAGAGACAAGGATGAAATTTTATTTTCCTCTCTCTTTCTGCCACTATATCTGTGAACAGATATTTTTTTATGTCTTCTCTGCTGTCTTCTGCTTCTTCAGTGACTCCAATCAGTCTTATGTTATTCTTTGAGTCATCTAGGAGCTGTTGGATTGACTTCTCACGGTCCCTTGTCATTTTCCATAAGTTGTTCCTTTCCTGTTCATTGGCTGTGAGCCTGTCCTCTAGGTCTGAAATTCGGTTCTCAGCTTTACTCATCCAACTTCTCAAACTTTCATTCTTGTTTTTGATCACCTGGAACTCTGTTTGGAGCTGTTTAAAAAGTTTCATTGCTTTTATTCTCTCAGATTCTATTGTGATCCTGATCTCTTCTTTAATCATATCTTTCACTATGGACAGCATATTTGTATTCAACTTACAGATCAGTCCTGGTTTCCATTTAAGTAGATCTGCTTGTTATCAACTCAGAGAGTCCTGGTGATTGAGCTTCAGTTTTCTCCATTTTCCTTTTTCCTGAATTTCCCTGTGGTGATGATATTTGTAACTGGGTTTTTGAATATTTTCTCATTTCCATTCTGCTGGCCAGTACTGAAAGTTACTGCACAAACTAAGTGGTGCTTACTAAGACTTGCCCAAACAGGAATGGAGGTCCTGCGGGCTTCTGGTCTGGATCCGATGACAGGAAGGCCACTAGCCAGCAGCAGAAGTCCAGAATAGCACATTTTTAAACAACTATTTCTCCAAATGGCTCTTTATTAATCACTTTCAAATCTAATTGACACTGCAATGGATTTCTTCTCCAACTCTAGCTTGCCATATGGAAGGAGTTATATTCAGAGTAAGATCACAGTTTACAGTAACTGTGCATTTTTCCTAGACTTGCACTCTTGACCTTGTCTGCTGTTTCTTTGTGGGGTTTCTGACCCTTTCCAGGTTTACCTTGTATTTGGGGGACAAGTTCTCCTACTTTAGACCCAAGGTTGATATTGCAGATGATTTCCTTCTTTCATTTTTTTCTTTTTTCATACTTCAGTGATCTAGTAGATAACAGTTTGCTCAAAATAACAATATTAACAATGTATTTGATTATACATACTTAGATACATATCATATATATGAGAGAAATATCCAAATTCATCTAGAGGTCTACTTCATGTTTTGCTCACTAAGTTACTGTTTTCCATATGTCTTAATTCTAGGTCCCACAAAGGCTTTTTTGCTACTGTGTTTTTACTTTGCCATTTTATTAACTTTTCTTGATGCACTTTTAAAAGTCTAAAGCCAGATCCCAAGCCCAACCCCTGACCTATGGAATCAGAATGTACATTTATCAAGACCTCAAGTTATCAATTTGCACATTCAGTAGCACTCTGAAATTCAGTAACACTCTGATTTTCAAACAGAAATGTATGTTAAATCCCCTGATGTTATGGGCTAAATGTCTGTGTCCTGAGAAACATCAAATGTTGAAACCCAAATGCCCAGTGTGATGGTAACTGCTTATCTCATCCATACTACCATAAATGAGAAGATATGGTCTGAAGACAACACCAAGGGTATGGGGTGCAATATCCTTCAACAGAGAATTATAAAACAACATATCCAGCTTCAATCAAAAAGAATAAAGAAGAGGCAAAATGCAGGAAGACCACCAAGTTTCTCAGAATTATAATCACTTTTCTATCTCTAGGCTCTTGTTCTGAGGGTGACGGGAATGAAGTTGACAGAACACCAGTGGGGAATGGACTGGGTTGGTGCTGCTAGAAACAACAAAGAAAAGCCCTCAGTATATTGGGGAAGATCCAAAAGGAAGACATCAAGGAAATACCTAAATGTAGGAGCTTGCGAGCCCCTTTTGGCGTACGAGAAGAGCAGATGGATATGTGAAAATGAAAATAAGCAGTTGCCATTGAACCGCTTCTTGTCAGCAGATTTTACAAGTCCTTTGGTCTTTGCAGTCCAATTAGACCATTATCTCTTGCACTCCAATTTCCTGAAGCTTATTTCAGTTCATCCAGGCTCTGTTGTTCAGTTTATTCCGTATATTCAGGTCTTCCCTGTTGTGCTTTATCTCCTTGTCTCAGTCCTGCCTCAGTAACGGTGACATTAACTGCTATTATGGATGTGGGCATATTATTCTGTCCAGCTGGCTGCCCCCTTGCTGAGAAGGGGCACAGGCAGAGCAGCAGTTGGAGCCCACAACCAGAGCTGTAGGATCTCGAAGAGATACATCCTCATGTCCTGGGTCTTTGTTAGCCTTGGAGGTCCAAAGCCAAAATATTAGCTGTCTTCTTAGCATAGTTGTATTTTTGAACTTTGAACTGTAAGCCTCACTTGTTGGATACCCACAAAGTCAGTCATACCAGTATTGAAGTTGGGAGCAGAAAGTTTAGCCATCATGATCTTATTTGGATATTAAGTACCTTTTATCTTAAGTATTTAAGTACTTTGAAATCTAAAATGTAACCAGAGAGCTGCTATTCTTCTAACCATGATTATTATAGGAGTCAAATTTTTATAGAATAACAGATAACAGTTATAAACTTTCATAGGGAAAATTTTAAATGAAGAGTAAATATAACACTTAGCATAACAGTCTTTTGACATTGTCATGTTACAATTATTGGGTATTTTATTTATATATAGAAGGATATTTAAATTCATATTTTAGTATAGAGTAACTTGTCACAGAGAAGAGCTATGACATGTGTTCACTATCTCTCCTTATTATAAAAGCAAATGTGAATTCTTCCATCTTTATTTTTTTTAAATTTACATTTAGAGAAAAATCTTTTATCTTAAGCTGGCCCAAAGTTTATAAAATAAACCTAAAGCTGATATTTAGGAGACAGAAATTGAATCACCCATAATCGTTTCAGATGCACCAAAGGTCTTTAAAGTCTCCCTTGTGTACTTTTGGAAAGAGATAAAAGGTAAAAGGAAAGAAAAAGGAGAGTCAGGCTTCACGTGCAGCTTGCCTTATCTCAGGGTTACACTGTATGTGCAGTCCGCCTGAACTGAGCCTACGCTGAAGCCCATCTTACTCTGTCTGACATCTCTGTTAGTTACAGAGAGATCTGTTGTCCATATCCAGAATAAGCATCTTCATTCCTGACACAGAGTTATTCTAGTCCTTAGCAACAAATAAACCAGAAAAAAGAGTTATACATACCAGCTGGCCTTCTACTTAAGATTTTACCCTAAAGGTCTTTATGTGTGGGGACCTGTGGCATGTATAAGGAACTCAGGAGTTTAAAAGTCTGGAGATGTCATTTAGCAAGTGTAAATCACATACTACCATAACAGAATCCTATAACAATTATAGGATTTTTTACCACCACAAACAACTTTAGCTGGGAAATCGCCAGTGTAATAAAATGTTTTAAATTTTGTATCTTTGACTATCTGTATACTTGAAGAACACAAATGTATTTAATTTACTATAAGATTAGTAACAATTTGTGTCAAATATATATAGAAATCATTGTATATATTTACTCAGTGTTATACTTAGCACAATTTAGATTTCTTTAACACGTTTACAGGGTGTGACTGTACTAACAAGAATTAAGAAAAATCTTTAGAGGTCCTGTAAGTTTGAGAAACAGGGCTGTTGACCCCAAACTTACTACCTAATATACAAATGTGTGTCATTTATACAATAACAAAATGTTTGTTTAATCAAAGCTACTAAATGTAAATCAAGTTTCAAATGGCAGGACCAAAGTTAAAGAGAGCTGTCAAATTTTGATCATTGTATATTTATAAGGTTTAGAAACAAATATATATATATATATATATATATATGTGTGTGTGTGTGTGTGTGTAGTCTAGATATAGATACATATACATTGTATAAAGAAGTTATTTTGTAATAGATTTATGTAGTCTTAATATTATAAACTTAACTTTAAAGTTTAGACTTACAGGGCCAGAGATTTAGCTCAATGGTTTCAGTGCCTGCCTAGCAAGCACAACATCCCCACTTTGATCCCCGGTAACTAGGTACAACAATACGGGGTGTGGTGACTCACACCCACCAGCAAATCAGTACCGCATACCACAGTGCTGGCCCTGGTGGCTCACACCTGTAATACCAGCACTTGGGAGGCAGAGGCAGGAGGACTACTGTGAGTTCCAGGCTTGCCTGGGCTACATAGTGAGCTCGGGGCCAGCATGAACTACAAAGCAAGACCCTGTCTCAAAAAAAAAAAAAAATAGACTCACAGTATATCTTGTTCTTAAATATATACATTTTGTCATAAAGATAATTGTTTATTTAATCAATCATAAACTGATTATTTTATAAGCAACATTTAATTAAACTCTTAAAATTCAGTCTTGTTGGGCCGGAGGGTTAGCTCAGTGGTTCCGGCGCCTGCCTTGCAAGCGCAAGGACCTGAGTTCGATCCCCGGTTACCACATATAATGCTGGGCGTGGTGGCTCACGCCTGTAATCCCAGCACTCGGGAGGCAGAGACAGGAGGATTGCTGAGTTCGCGGCGGCTTACCTGGGCACCATAGTGAGCTCAGGGCCAGCCT
>PVIC010004633.1:0-27570 GCA_004025085.1 Thryonomys swinderianus
GTCCACTTTTGTCCTCTCTTAGACTCCATGGTTACTTTTACACAAATTAACAACAGTTAAGGACAAAACTTCATATTTTAAATTAAACTGTGAGTCAGGGGTATGTCAATTTAAAACAAAATTAAAATCAATTTCATAACTACAATTTTAATTTATACATGAACTCCATATTTAAAGTTTTTTAGATGTCTACTTTCTTTTGCTTTCTTTGTCCTACATTGTCTCTGGAGGAAGGTTTTACTAAATACTAAGAATCTCTCACAGTCAGAGAATAGAAAAGAGGAATGAATCCAGCTGCAAAAATCAAAACACAAAATAAAAATACTACAGTCTCACAAGAATTTAAAAATAACTACTAAGGTGATGGCAACATATTCCCTTTCTTCAGTCCCCTAAACAGTGACTAATTATCTCATGAGTTGAAAGCAAATATAAAGACTATTTATTAACTATTCCATTGTCAGCTAACATTTGCCACCATAATCCCTTTACTACGAGGAAAAAAATCAAAGCATATTCCTCTTAGATGAAAATGCTTGGTTTCTTGTCTTTGTTGTCTCTTGCACTGTGACAGTAGCTCCCAGCAGATATTTCTAAATTTGTTGTTATGGATAGCACAGCCTTCTGAATAAACCATTGCATCAACTACTCTCTATTTGCATGGAATCCATTCCTTTTACACTTTGATTAGAATGACATTATTATGATGCCATTTAGTATATACTGAGTACCTACATGAGTTCACATTGCACAGCTACCTAATCTAAATAGATAGCCCCAGTGCTACAGATATTTGATTTTTTAAATAAGGAAACTCCCCTTACTCACACTAAATAGGTTATTACCTAAAAATGTTTTATTTGTTTTAGTCTTGCATGGTTACCTATTTTACAAAATTAGATCAATTTTAATAACTCCATTAAACTATAATGTCTGCATTCAAACAATGAACCAAGTAACATGTTTTCTTTAGGTAGTTACAGAACATGAAAATAAGACATGGATGAATGCTCCCTCCTTTCTGGTACTATGATGGCAGATAAAAATGTTAAAAGTATGTAGTTAAAATCCAGATATTAACATTTTTTGAGAAAATGTTTGTTTTCCTTGTGCAACACAATGTTAAGGTAAAAGAACAAAATAACTCAGCAAAAGACAAATATTTCTTTGAACATTCTCAGAAATACTTTTACCATATAAATAACAAAAAGGCACATTGTACATGAAATTTAAACTAGAGACTTTCTGTGGCATGATTGGAGTTCAAAACAATACTATTTATTAGAAAGTAGAACTCTAGGGTAACTTCCATTTCAGCCAGCATTCATGTAACCCTTACAATAACACTGAGCTTCTGCATTCACATATGATCTCTGTAAAAGATGTCGAGTTCCATGTGGTTGAAATTTTAGAGTGGAATGTTTTATATTTCTAGTCATCAGACACTTTATTAATAACAAGAAGGTATTTTTTTTTTGAGACAAGGTCTTGCTTTGTAGTTCAGGCTGGCTCTGAGCTCACTATGTAGCCCAGGCAAGCCTCAAACTCAGCAATCCTCCTGTCTCTGCCTCCTGAGTGCTTGGATTACAGGTGTGAGCCACGACGCCTGGCTAAGAAGGTAAATTTGACCAAAAATTCCAAGCTGAAATTTTAAATAGCTTAAATATCTTTGAAAATGTTCACATTGTTTAACTGAATATCAAATATCAGTTGTTTGACACTGAATAAGTTGCTAGATGTAATTAAAAACTAGGTATAGGCTTCAATGCTGAATTCTACAAAACTTAAAGAAGAGTTAATCCCACTACTTCTCACACTCTTTAATGAAATCAAAAGAGAAGCAGTACTCCCAAAGTCATTCCTTGAAGCAACCATTACCTTGATTCCAAAAGCAGAGAAAGACACAACCCATAAAGAAAACTACAGCCAATCTCTCTAACAAGCATTGATACAAAAATCCTTATTAAAATATTGGCAAACAAAATACAGAGAGTTATCAAGAAAATCATACACACTGATCAAGTTAGATTTATCCCAGGGATGCAAGGCTAGTTTATAATACATAAATCAATAAAAGTAATACACTATATTAACAGACTCAAAGACAAAAAACTACATAGTCATCTCAATAGATGCAGAAAAAGAATTTGACAAAACCCAACACCCATTCATGATGAAAACCCTGCAGAGAATTGGACTAGATGGATTTTATCTCAAACTAATACAAGCTATTTATGAGAAACCAACAGCCCTATCTACTAAATGGACAACAACTGAAACCTTTTACACTCAGATCAGGAATGAGATAAAAATGTCCGCTGTCACCACTCTTGCTCAATATAGTGCTGGAAACAGCCACAGCAATTAGGCAAGACAAATAAATGAAAGGAACAAAAGATAGGTAAGAAAGAAGTTAAACTGTCATTATTTTCTGATGATATGAGCCTCTATATAGAGGATCCTAAATCTCAAAAGACTGCTAGACTTTATTTGCCAAATTTAGTAGTGTAGCTAGAAACAAGATCAATGCTCAAAAATCAACAGCCTTTGTCTACACAAACAACAGACTCATTGAAAGAGAAATTGAGGAGTCAATCCCTTTCACAATAGCACCCAGACAAATGAAATATCTAGGAATCAACCTAACAAAGGAAGTGAAAAACCTCTACTTTGAAAACTACAGGACTCTGAAAAAGGAGATACAAGAGGATATCAGAAAATGGAAAGACATCCCTTGTTCCTGTGTAGGGAGAATTAACATCATCAAAATGGCAATTCTCCCACAACTACTATATAGATTCAGTGCAACTCCAATTGAAATCCCAACACCACATTTCACAAAACTTCAGAAAATCATCAAAAAATTCATCTGGAACCACAAGAGACCTAGACTAGCCAAAGCAATTCTAAGCAACTAGGACATTGCAGGGGGTATTACAATCAATAATAAAGTACTATAAAGTACTATAAAGCCACTGTGATAAAAAGGTGCATGGTACTGGCAAAGTAACAGATCTGAGGACTAGTGGAATAGATTAGAAGATCCAGAAACAACTCCCAGATACACTAATCCACCTTATCTTTCAGAAAGTAGCCACACATACTCAATGGAGGAAAGACAGCCTCTTTAACAAATTGTGCTGGGAAATCTGGGTTTTAACCTGCCAAAAACTAAAGCTAAACCTGTATCTTTCACCTTGTACTAAATTAAAATCACAATGGATTAGAGACAAACATTAAAACAGAAGTTATAAACCTGCTGCAAAACAGGTTGGGTAGAACTCTTGGCTTAGGCAGAGACTCTATGAACAAAACCTCTATAGTATGAGAACTAGTAGAAAGAATCAACAAATGGGACCTCATCCTACTAAAAAGCTTCTACACAGCAAAGAAACTAATGGCCCAGTTAAAAGATAACCAACAACATGGGAAAAAATCTTTACTAGCTGTTTCTCAGAAAAAGGGCTACTATCTGGAATATATAAGGAACTTAAACAAATGAGTCCTCCCAAGTTTAAAGACCTATTTCAAAAATGGGCATCTGAAATGAACACACACTTTTCAGAGGAAGAAGTAAAAGTAGCCAAGAAGCATATGAAGAAATGTTCAACATCACTAGTCATTCCAGAGATGCAAATGAAAACAACACTAAGATTTCATCTAACTTCACAAAAAAATGGCTGCTATTGTGAAATCAACCAGCGATAAATGCTGGTGAGGCTGCTGGGAAAAAGGAACCCTGCTCCACTGTTGGTGGAATGCTAGACTTTTGCAAGCATTGTGGAGATCAGTGTGGAGATGCCTGAGAAAACAAGGATTAGAGGTCCCATTTGACCTGCTAAATCCCTGTTAGGAATATTCTTGAAGGTATTAAAATAGTTATATTGTAAAATCATATGTATGCCCATGTTCATAGCAGCTCAGTTTGTGATAGTTCAATCTGGGAAACAACTCAGATGCCCATCAACTGGAGCCTGGATAAGGAAGATGTGTTTTTTATGAAGTGAAGTATTACTCTGTCATAAAGAATGACAAGTTTCATTCATTTATGTGCAAAGAGATACACCTTGAGAACACACTAATAAGTGAAATAGATCACAGATATGTAAACACCATATCTTTTCTCTGGTATGAGAACCTGTAGATGTAAATGAGTTCTAGAATGTATGATAGATTTTGTGAAGTAGTAAATTTTCAAAGGGAATGTGGTAGGGGAAAATAATGGGGGAACAAATAGATATGATTAGGAAAGAAAAAGAAATAACATGTATATAGGGGGTGGGGGGTTCTGGCATAGGTAGGGATGTGGGTAAAAGTGAGAATTAACTTTTCATATACTGGTACAAATTCCCCAATGTCTACTGTGATTGTGAGCTGTATATAAAAGGTACCAATAAAGAATTAAATTTTTAAAAAATAGGTATAATATTTTTTAAAAATGTATTATCTACCTTCAGGAGCTTGTACAGTAGTAAGAAATATGAACATTATATCGAAAATATAGATACATATACTCATGCAGGAGGGAGCGAGGTGGGTAAAGTGTAAAAGGAAAAATAAACATAAGACTTTATGAGACTGTAGCCCTGTATGTGTTATTCAGTTTTTCCCAGGTTCCTAATATTCCTCAACTTCTTTGACTATTATCTTATTAAGATTTAATTGGTTATAAAGACTACTTTACTCTCATTTCACCAGTTTATCATTATTCCTAATTTTCCTGATTACATTTCTTAGTGTTGTCCTTCAATATCCTTCTAGTTAAGGTCTTAATTCTCTATGTGTTGTTCCATCTGGCAAATTTTACTGAGAAGGAGGCTGCCATTCTTCCCTGGTCTCCCTGGGACATCTGACTACTGCTGGCTGTAGGAGCCTCTGCACACTGGCTCCTCATTCACAACGTTCAGATGGGCTTCCTAAATTCACCTGCTAATCCTGTGGCAGTTCAAGCCATCTCACTTCAAAGTTTTCTCTACCCTTCTACCACTTCACACTCAGTTCACCCACTGCTTCAAGAGGAACCCATCATACTGTGTCATTATCCTGCCAATATTAAATTTCAAACCAACACTGTGGGTGTATCTTCTATTTTTTACTGCTTTTTACTCTAAAATAATGTCTTCTTCCTATTTAAGGCTAATTGTTTTTCACTTTCTCAAGAAAACTAGTTAATGAACTTTCTATCTCTTGCTATTTAACTTTTCCCTTTGACAGAGATTTCTTTTCATCCATTAAAAGGAAAACAGGCCAGGGAGAAGTCCCAACTTGACATGTCCTCCACCTGCAACTTGTCTCTAATTTCCTTATGATTAATCTCAGGAAGATTTGTTTCTGTTCATGTCCTCTAGTTCCATACAACCTGTTTCTAAGAAAAATTTCTCTCCTCAACTGGTTTTCATTAAACTCGACATCCCTGCTTTCCTCTGACTGCACAGGTCATGCCTTCCCCATCTTCTCTGAACTTTCTTTGTTTTTTTTTTGTTTGTTTATTTGTTTTGTTTTGTTTTTCTGTCTAGCAAATAAGCATTGCTGTTTTATGGCCAAAAAAAAAAACCCACCTTTGCAATTTTTATGCTATACCCCTTCCCAAGATAGCCATACCTATTGTTCTCTACATACATCTTTCTTAAATTTATATTTGTCTCTGCATTTTTCACATGACTATCTAAAAGGCTCTTCATATTCAACAGTTTAAAAACTAACTCAGAAGCCCTCTCTCCCATTTTTAAAACATGTTGGCAGACCTCCAAATATTCATTTACATTGAACAATACTATTTTCTATCTAATTCCTTCTGTCAAGTTTTCTGGAGAGATAGAATCAATTAGAGGGGTATATACATAGGGATACAGGGAGACAGTGGATTTATTCAGGGAATAGTGTGACAGAATATTGGTGAATGAGAGTCCCATAATAGTCTGTCCACATGTTCCAGAATCAAGACAGCTGGCAGTGAGTCTCAGCTCAACCCGAAGCTGTCAGAGCCAGAGAAGCTGATGATGTTTATTCAGTCCAGGTCTAAAGAATCAGAATCAGGGGAATTGTGCACATTGTGGCCAGGAAAGCCAAAATTCCTAAGGAAGGTTAGGGGAGAAAATACAACCTAAGAAAGGTGAGGGGAAAATTAGGTAGGAAAGAAGGGAGTACAGTTTACCCTACTTTTATCTCTTCATTTTATCCAGGGCCTTAGCTAATTCAATGGTGCCCAACCATACTGGGTGGAGGTATGTCTTTCTTACCCAATGACAATCTCCCCTGGAAATCCCCTGAGAGAAGCACAGAAACATCTCACATGCCTACTCAAAAATAATGTTATGTAATCCACATAACCCAATCAGAGGGCCACTTAAAATGAACCAAATTTAGTCGTTCAAAACAAATTCATAGGAATCAATTTGCCTCACTTCAAGGCTCCCCAAATCCAATCTGTCACGAGGTCCTGTCAGTTCAGTCTTAGTGGGTCACATGGCCATTTTCCTTCACTACCACCACCACTCTAGTCAAAAGTACTACCGTTTCTCCTCTCCGGTGCTTTAACAAGTTCATTGCTATTTGAACTACACATTCCTCACAATCTGCTATCCGTATTCATGCAGAATCATACTTTTGACATTTAAATCCTGGATGTCATGTCCCTACTGGAATCATTTCAGAAACGTTCCCCAGTCCTAGTGGGAACAAAACTGTTTCATAGGGACTGAATGATTCCACCTCATTAGCTCCAATTTCTCTTTGGGTTCCATGTTCCAAATGTTCCCACTATTCTTGGCATTGTTTCAATCCCACACAAAAACGCAGTACATCCCTGACTTACAAACATTTCAGCTGCAAATTGTCACAGACATGAAGAGACCTTACATTATGAACAAATTACAAATATGTGTGAACATACTGTAGAAGTGAACAAACTGTAGAATTGGCCCACGTATCTGCAGGACATTATCACAGCTGTGAGCTTGAGTGTTTCTTATATAGGGTAATAGTTCACTGTAGTGCAGTGTTCAGTCAGGGCCCAGGATGTCTGTGTGTGTGTATTTGGTCTTATTACGCTTTACATTATACATTTATGTCAAAATGTATAAGATGTTGTTGGACTTAGGAGAAAATTCAACTTACAAGCACTCTGCATCTTTTTTAGATTGAGACATTAATATATTAATGAAAATAATAATAAAAATAATTGTGATTGCTGGGCATGGTGGTTCATGCCTGTAATCCCAGCACTCAGGACACAGAGGCACGAGGATTGCTGAGTTCCAGGCTTCCCTGGGCTACATAGTGAGCTCAGGGCCAGCCTGAAATATAAAGTGAGACCCAGAATCTGTAGATGTAAATGAGTTCTAGAATGTATGATAGATTTTGTGAAATAGGCAATATTCAAAGGGAATGTGGTATGGGGAAAGTAATGGGGGAATGAATAAATATGATTTGAAAAGAAACACACACACACACACATATATATATAGGGGGTGAGAGGTTGAGGGTGGGTAGGGATATGGGTAAAAATGAGATTTAACTCATGTCATATACTGGCACAAGTTGCTCAATGTTGAGTGTGATTGTTAGCTGTATATAAATTTTACCAATAAAAAATTCAATGAAAAAATGTGATTATGACAATGTTTCAATACTACTTCCTCAGGGCCACTGCTGGAAAGCAGTGACTCCACCATGCAACACTCCTCCCCCGTTCTGTGTCTGGAGCTTCCACATGCAGATTCTAGTGGAACCGAACCCATGCAAGTTCAAAATCTATTATATTACTAACAAGTCACTTTTCTACTGTTTTTATTTCTTTTTCTTTTTTTATTTCATTTATGTATGAGGTACAACTCCAAACTCATACCGAAACTTAAAAGCCAATGCATTAGCATTATTGAGGTGGAACTTCTGAAAAGTGATTAAATATTATGGTCGGCATTCTCATGAATGAGTTCAGAAATGTAGCTACTTTTACCCTGCAGGAATTCTGGGAGGAGAAGAAACCTCCTTTCCATACTCTGAATCTTGCATGTCTTGATCATTTAAATAACATTTTCTAGAACTGTCAACAATAAACTTCTTGTGTCTATAGGTGATTTGGTCTAAAATATTTTGTTACAGAGGCTCAAATGGACTATAATAGGTAGCTTACATCAATCATAGTTTCAGAATAGCTGTGCTAAAATTACAAAGAATTCATTTATAAATGAAACATTTTGTCAGATGAGTTTGAAAACTGCAGAAGAAGAGAATGTGGCCAAATAAGAGTCCAGAAAGAGAATACAAGCCGTTGGGTTGCATACTTATCTTCCTTACTGCAGGCTGTCACCTCAGTGGCAGAGGTTAGAGGGCTGCGCCCTGCTGGGAATTCTGACTGTTGATCATATGATAGTCTGTGTTAGGTGTCAGCTTGCCTACACTAGTTTTCAGCTACTCAAACACAATCTAGGTGTCTTTGTGAAAACAACTGTAGATGTAGTTAATGTGTATCACCAAGTTAACTCTAGTCAGTGAGATAATTTAGAAGTAGAGCTGAGATGTCCCTAAGAAAGAAGAAATGCCACCTGTGTAAAAGAGTGGCAACTCCTTTCCAAGAATTTCAAATCTGCACTTTCTGAAAACCTTCCCTGTCCTATTGAAAACAGGATCTGTTCCAGGGATTTATCTCAAGCGGTACCACACTTACTTTGGAAGCACAAGGACCTGAGTTTGATCGCTTGTACTGCAAAAACAAACAAACAAAAAAACAAACAAGTAAACAAACAAAAAAACCAGGATCTGTAATGTTATACATCAGTCCTTAAACTAAATCTTACTGTATATATGATAAATTTGAACATTGGGTTAATGTCTTCTTTTCAATTTTTTCTTTGTAAAAGTATAGTGTTGAAATGATTTCATGTATAATATGAATTGGATAATTGTGGGGTTTGTTTGTTTGTTTTTTGAGACAAGGTCCCACCTTGTAGTTCTGGCTGGCCTGATCTCACTATGTAGCCCAGGCTATCCTTGAACTCGTAGCAATCCTCCTGCCTCAGCCTCCTGAGTGTTGGGATTATAGGTGTGAATCACCATGCCCGGCATTGTGGCGTGCAGTACTGATTGCTGGTGGGTATGAGTCACCACCCCCAGAACTATGATATGTTTTTACTGGGAATTGAACTCAGGACCTTGAGCTTGCAAGGCAGATGCTGGAACCACTGAACTAAATCCACAGCCCCAATTTAAGTTTTAAAACTTAAAACTGTGTGATGTGGAAAAGGGAGCTCTGCACAGAGGTTATTCCAACACTTCTGTCAAAATAAGATTTTAGAAGAATATCTCTAAAAACTAATTATGACCAGAACATTTTAATCCTTTAGATATTTACAAGAGTGCTCTTACACACTCTATATGAAGTCACATTTAGCATGAAAAATAGCTGCTGGAAAATTGAAGTAAGGCAGCCATAGGCCATCATGGCCACCTTCCCACACGGCAATACATCAATGAAAAACTCCATGAAGTCTGGCATCCTCCATGTGAATTTTTTTTCCAAGTCACTATCAAGATGACTCAACTGAAGCAGGATTGTAGAACATAATTTATTTCTCCATTTGGAAGTTTGATTTATAAGCCTTGAATACTTAGAGTAATGGTGCTTTAGCTTTTTTCACTGCTGGAACACAATATTTGACATGTACATTTTAAAAGATGAAAGTTTTTTTTTTTTCTTTTGGCTCACAGTTTCAGGGTTTTCAGTCCATGGTTGGCTTCTACATCTGTAGTTCTGGGCTAAAGCAGCTCACTGCAGAAGGGCACGACAGAGGGAAGCTTCTCAGTTTGAGATGGCTGGAAGGAGAGCACAAGGATAGACTGAACATGACAGATGTGCCCTCTGAGGGCACAGGTCCAGTGACCCATCTTCTTCGGATGAGTCCTTCTTAACAGTACGTTCATCTGAACATTGGTGGGTTCACCCGCTGATGAATCTAGAAACCCCAGATCCAATAGTCTCATCAGGAATCTCTTAATCTGGTCAAATGAACAATGAAAGTTAATTGGTGTAAACCTCAGATGTCATTCTTACCCATGTTGTCCAAATATCAGAGGTATCCACAGTTCTGAGGGTTTTTTTTTTTTTTTTCAGAAACAAGGGACCTTCACTTGTTTGTTTTTTAAGCATAGGGTGGTGACACTTTCTCTCTCTCTAATGCTGATTGGTCTCCCTGAATCTCTTATACACTTTGAACAGCATTAAATTCTTCATGACCAGCATGACCAGTATTAGTTTTCTGCCTGGTTCCTTGCAGATACAAAGCAAAAAAAGACCAAAAGTTGAAGACATGAATGGAGCATAATTATAGGGCAATAACTTGAATTTACATGTGAATTGTATGTGAAATACCAATACCTACTGGCTTTTAGTTAGTTAAGTAATAATACACAGACTAATTAGTTTTTGGAGCAAAAGAACTCAGTTTTAAAACACCCTGGATTTCTGTCACTCCACACTACTCTATGAGGGAAAGATGCCTCGGGTCAGGCTTTCTCCCTCAGGCACCCATCGAACCCACAGTGTTGCTATTTTATAGGCTGGCATCTCTTCTACAAAGTGTTAGTTTCCTATTAAGAGACGAGGCAGGCGGAGTTCTTTCAGAAGGCCTCAGACTATCCAATCAAAATCTACTTGTGTTCTCTGCGGACTCTCTTCGGCAAGCCCACACCAGTCAAAGGGAAGAGTACATGATCCCTGATTACTAAGGGAAATGAACTCAATTTTCTACAAACTGGAACATGGAAAATGAAGCAATGACAGCCAGTTTTAGCACACATTTATTTTTACTTTTAATAAATACATACCACAGCTGTAGCTCAGTGGCACCATGACTGCCTGGCAAACCCAAGGTTCTGAGTTTGATCTCTGGTACCTCTAAAAATAAACAAATAGATATATAAATAGATAGATAAATACATCTGCATAACAGAGAAATGTCTATCAGAAAGTAAGAAAAACTCAAATTTCTCTTAGTGTTTAATATACATTACTTTTATTTTTTAATTGAATTCTTTATTGGTACAATTTATATACATCTCAAAATCACGTACAACATTGGGGAAGTATAGTATACGACACAGGGTAATTCTCATTTTTTCCCATATCCCTACCCACCAACCCCTCCTCACCCGCTTTATACATGCTCTTTTATTTTCTTTCTGTATCATATTTATTCCTTCCCCTCATCACATTCCCACACCAAGTTTCCTACAGAAATTTTCCACTCTATAAAAGCTGCCCTACTTTCTAGAGCTCATTTGAATCTACAGGTGTTCATGCCAAAGAGAAGATCCAGAAATTGTCTATCTGTGATCTACTGATTTCACTTATTAGTATATCCTCCAGGTGTCTCCATTTGCACCTAAATGGATTGATCTTGTCATTCTTTATGGCAGAGTAATACTCCATTTTATATTTTTAAAAAACACATCTTTTTTATCCACTCTCCAGTTGATGGACATTTGGGTTGTTTCGAAGATTGAGCTATCACAAACTGAGCTGCTATGAACAAGGGTGTGCATCTTTCTTTCCAATGTGAGTTTTTAAATTCTTTTGGGTATATTCCTAGCAGGGGGGTAGCTGGGTCAAATGACACCCCTAGTCCTAGTTTTCTGAGAAATCTCCACACAGATCTCCACAATGGTTGCATGAGTCTGCAATCCCACCAACAGTGGAGAAGGGTTCCTTTCTCCCCACAGCCACGCCAGCATTTATTGTTGGTTGATTTTGTGATAGCGGCCATTCTTTGCGGAGTGAGATGAAATCTCATTGTTGTTTTCATTTGCATCTCTCGAATGACCAGTGATGTTGAACATTTCTTCATATGTTTCTTGGCTGCTTTGACTTCTGCCTCTGAGAAGTGTCTGTTCATTTCAGATGCCCATTTTGGAATTGGGTCTGTAAACTTGGGGAGGCTGATCTGTTTGAGTTCTTTACATATTGTAGATAATAGACCTTTGTCTGATACACAGCTAATAAAGATTTTTTCCCATGTTATTTGTTGTCTCTAGCGGTGAGAGCGACTTCTTTAGCTGTGCAGAAGCTTTTCAGTAGAATGAGATCCCATTTGTTGATTCTTTCTGCTAGTTCTTGTGCTATAGTGGTTTTATTCATAAAGTCTCTGCCTAAGCCAGTGTCTCCAAGAGTTTTACCTAGCCTGTTTACCAGCAGACTTATTGTTTCTGTTTTAATGTTTAAGTCTCATATCCACTGAGAGTTTAGTTTTGTGCATGGTGAAAGAGATAGGCCTCACTTTAGCTTTTGGCAGGCTAAAGCCCAGTTTTTCCAGCAACATTTGTTAAAGAGGCTATCTTTCTTCCATTGGGGATGTTTGGCTCCTTTGTCAAAGACAAGGTGGCTTAGTGTATCTGGAGTTGTTTCTGGGTCTTCTAATCTATTCCACTGGTTCTCTGGTCTGTTACTTTGCCAGTACCATGCAGTTTTTATCACAGTGGCTTTATAGTAGAGTTTTAATTTGGGGAGTGTAATACCCCATGCCATATAGTGCTTGCTTAGAATTGCTTTTGCTATTCTAGGTTTCTTGTGTTTCCAGATGAATTTTTGTATTATTTTCTCTAGCTCTGTGAAATATAACATTGGAATTTCAATTGGAATTGCATTGAATCTATATAGTAGTTGTGGGAGTATAGCCATTTTGATGATGTTGGTTCTCCTGACCCAGGAACAAGGCATATCTTTCCACTTTCTGGTTTCCTTTTCTATCTCAGTTTTCAGAGTCCTATAGATTTCAGAGTAGAGGTCTTTCACTTCCTTTGTTAGGTTTATTCCTAGGTATTTCATTTTTCTGGGTGCTACTGTAAAAGGGATTGACTCCACAACTTCTCTTTCAGTGAATCTGTTGTTTGTGTAGACAAAGGCTGTTGATTTTTGAACATTGATCCTGTATCCAGCAACACTACCAAATTTGGTAATTAAGTCTAGCAGTCTTGTGGTTGAGTTTTTAGGATCCTCTAGATAGAGTATCATATCATCAGCAAATAATGACAGTTTAACTTCTTCCTTTCCTATCTTTATTTGTTTTAAATCTTTGTCCTGCCTGATTGGTATGGCTAATGTTTCCAGCACTATATTGAACAAGAGTGGTGACAATGGGCATCCTTGCCTTGTTCCTGACCTTAGTGTAAAAGGTTTCAGTTTTTGCCCATTGAGTATGATGCTGACTGTTGGTTTCTCATAAATAGCTTGTTTCAAATTGAGATAAAGTCCATGATTCCAATTCTCTGTAGGGTTTTGATCATAAATGGGTGTTGGATTTTGTCAAATGCTTTTTCTGCATCTATTGAGAAAATCATATGTTTTTTGTTCTTGAGTCTGTTAATATAGTGTATTACATTAATTGATTACGTATGGTGAACCAGCCTTGGATCCCTGGGATAAATCCGACTTGATCAGGGTGTATGAATTTCTTGATAACTCTCTGTATTCTGTTTGCAAGTATCTTATTGAGGATTTTTGCATCAATGTTCATTAGAGAGATTGACCTGTAGTTTTCTTTTTTGGTGGGATCTTTCCCTGCCTTTGGAATCAAGGTGATGGTTGCTTCAAGGAATGATTTGGGGAGTACTGCTTCCCTTTCAATTTCATTAAAGAGATTGAGGAGTACTGGTATTAACTCTTCTTTAAAAGTTTTGTAGAATTCAGCAGTGAAGCTGTCAGGACCAGGGCTTTTCTTAGTTGGTAGGTTTTTTATTACATTTTCAATTTCCCAGATTGATATCAGGTTGTTTAACATGTTTATATCCTCTTCACTCAGCTTTGGAAGTTCATATGAGTCTAGGAATCTGTCCATTTCTTCTAGATTGCCCATCTTCTTGGATTATACATTTTCAAAATATGTGTTTATGATCCTTTGGACTTCTTCTGGGTCTGTGCTGATTTCCCCAATTTCATTCTTTATAGCATGCATTTGAGCCTTTTCCTTCCCTTGTTTGATAAGGTTGGCTAAGGTTCTGTCGATCTTATTTATCCTTTCAAAGAACCAACTCTTTGATTCATTGATTCTTTGCATTGTTCTATTTGTCTCCACTGCATTGATTTTTTTCTCTGATCCTTATAATTTCCTCTCTAGAATGTGCTTTGGGTTTGTTTGGCTCCTCTTTTTCTAGTTGTCTGAGGTTCATCATTAGATTGTTTATTTCAGTTTGCTCTATTTTGCCATTGTAGGCATTCACTGCTATGAATTTCCCTCGCAGAACTGCTTTCATTGTGTCCCATAAACTCTTGTATGTTGTGCTGGGGTTGTCGTTTAGTTGTAAAAACTGTTTAATTTCTTCTTTACTTTCTTTTGTGGCCCATTGGTTGGTTGACAGAGTGTTGTTCAATTTCCATGTGTTTATGAGGATCTTGGAATTTCTTCTGCTATTCAGCTCCAGTTTCAAGGCACTATGGTCTGATAGTATGCAGGGGATAACTTTGGCCCATTTGCATCTATTTAAGCTTGTTCTATGGACTATAATGTGATCTACTCTGGAGAATGATCCCTGAGCAGCTGAGAAGAAGGTATATTCTCGCTTTGAAGGGTGAAAAATTCTGTAGGCATCTAATAAGTCTACTTGCGCCAAAGTTTGATTTACCTCAAGTATTTCCTTACTAATTCTTCGTCCAGTTGATCTGTCAATTTGTGACAGTGTAGTATTAAAATCCCCTACTACTATTGTATTCATGGAGAACTGGCTTTTCATGTACAGTAATGTTTGTTTTTTATAGTTGGGTGTGTTAGAGTTCAGTGCATAAATATTTATGATTGTTATTTCTTTCTCTTGGGTAGTTCCTTGTACGAGAATATAGTGACCTTCTTTATCTTTTTTCATCAGTTTGGGCTTGAAATCTATTTTATCTGCAAACAAGATAGCCACTCCTGCTTTTTTGCTGTTTCCTGTGGCATGGAGGATTGTTTTCCAAGCTTTTATTTTCAGTCTATGGGTTTCCTTCTGAATTAGGTGTTTTTCCTGTATGTAGCAGATTGTAGGATCTTGCTTCTTGATCCAATCTGCTAGTCTGTGTCTTTTAATTCACCCATTGAGGCCATTGACATTAATGGTTATAACTGATATGGACACATTCAGAGCTGCCATGTTTCCCTGTTCTCGGTTCTTTTCTTCTTTGCTTTTCCCCTTTTCTAATTAGTTTCTTGTTTGCCCCAATGAATTCACTCTCCTGGGTCTCTTGGGTATGGAATTTTCTGTTTTTTTCCAAGATGTTCTTTAGGATATTTTGGAGTGCACCTTTCATATTTGTGAAGTTTTTCAGGTGTTCGTTATCATGGAAGTATCTTATTTCCCCGTCTATTCTGAAAGATAGTTTTGCAGGATACAACAGCCTAGGTTGGAGGTTGTTTTCCTGCAGTGCTTGAAATACTTCCCTCCACGCTTTCCTTGCACTGAGTGTTTGCGTTGAAAAGTCTGCTGTGATCCTAATGGGCTTCCCTTTGTAGGTGATTTTCTTCCTTTTTCTCACTGCTTTCATTATTGCATTCTTTTGTTGTACATCTGGAACCTTGATAACTATGTGTCTACGTGTAGCTATTTTTATGTCACAGTGTTTTGGAGTCTGATAGGCCTCATTTATCTGTATGTCTATATCTTTTCCTGTGAAGTTTTCTGTTGCTATCTCTGACAATAGCTTTTTTATGTCTTTTACACTGTCTCCTGCTTCCTCAATGACTCCAATCAGTCTTATGTTATTTTTCTTTGAGTCATCTAGAAGCTGTTGAATTGATTTCTCATAGTCCCTTACTCTTTTCCATAGATTATACCTTTCCTGCTCATTGGCTGCTATGCTGTCCTTTAGGTCTGAGACTCTGTTCTCTGCCTTAGTCATCCTGCTGCGCAAGCTTTCATTCTCCTTCATCATTCCCTGGAGCTCTGCTTGAAGCTGTTTAAAAGGTTCCATTGCTTCTGCTATATTGGATTCTATCATCTCACTGATCTCTTCTTTAATGATGTCTTTCACTGTGGACAGTATCTCTGTTTTGATCTCAGAGATGAGTTCTGCTTTCCATTTTGCTAGATATGCTTTAGTTACCATCTCCAAGAGTACTGGTGCTTGAGGTTCAGTTTGCCCTATTTCCTTTTTCTCTGAATTTCCCTTTGGTGGTGTTCTTTGTTTCTGGTTTTTTGTGTATTTTCTCATTTCTACTTTTTCATTGTTATTAATGCTCTTCTTTGTCTGATGACAGGGCAATGTTTGTTGCAGGTCTCTTTCTATTATCTGGGGCTCTTTGGATGTGGCACTTTCCTGGGGGGTCCTCCTTGAATCTGTAATGACCCTTGAGAGTTCTCACTTCTGACACATCATGGGAGGTATTCAAGCAGAACAATCACATCATGTTTGTTACCATAATACAATAAATGCCAATATCAGTATTAAACAAAATAAATAAGATAAAAGTTTTGTTAGAATCTATTCTGGAAAGTTTGAGCTTATGAGTTACCTCTATGTCCCTATGCCAAAATTTAGAATTAATCAGCAATCTGTATACAACCTACAGATTGTAAATATAGCCCCTGACCGCTTTGGGGATAAAAGGTCACTGGGCAATCATGGAGGTAGGGAGACAGGAGGAGTATGAAATAGGGTTAGCAAATTTAGGAAGATCACCTATACCCTAGAACCTCATATATGCCAGTGGGTACTACAGGATAAAAGCGCATATGTACAGCAGTACCATCTGTATGCTGTGAGACCGTTGGAAGCTTTGCACAGCTTCTTATAATAGTACAGAAGAAGAAATAGGGCAGCCTAAGAATCTTATACTTCTGGGTATTGTTTCTGACAGGATGATAGGAGAGGGTGGTGTGGGTACAAGAGATGCATAGAGGGATCTAGGAGTAGATGGCAAAATAGAAGCTAGATTCCCCTCCCCGTTTTTATTTTTATTTATTTATTTATTTTTATCTTGCCTGGTGTTTCATTGTGGCTCCAGGAGCATGCCTCCTGTGGAGGGATGCCAGAGATGGCTCCAGCTCCTCTAGGTCCTGGGTCCTCATAACGCATGTCCGGGGTGGGTTTGGGGCTGGGCGGAGTTCCTCAACCCTCCTTGGTGCGGCTGGCGCCCAGGGTCCATACCTGACTCCTCACTGTACAGCTTCGGGATACAGTGAGCCAGTGGGCAGCCTTCAGTCTGCTGGAAACGGATGGAGGGCCGCAGCAGAACTTTTATTTTTAAATTGAGTTTATTGGTACAATTTAAACATATATTATGATCATATTCATCACTGAGAATTTGTTCCTGTACATAATATATCTTGATTATTGTTTTTCCACTGCTGATTCCTCCCTTTACGCCCTCCACTCCCCATATACACAAGCTTTATTTTCATTTTTTTCCTTTTTTTGCCCTCCAGTATTTTCTTTCCCCTGCCCCCACCCCAGTTCCTATGCCCCTTTGAAGATTTTTTTTGTCTTACTTCACAATATCTATTGTACCCTTTGAACCTCATTTACAATTTACATATTATTTTCTGTACATAAAAATCATTATATTCAATATTCTTTAAATTGTTTTAAATGTATGTACTGAGCATTCTAGATATAAAAAAGTAATTTTAAAAGAGATAGACAAATTCAAGTTTAGAAAATGTAATTTTAGTTAATGACTTTGATAACAGGAAATTATAAAATATTAACACACCTTTCAGCAATTCTCTTAAAAAATACAAATACAAATACATATATATATATATATATATATGTGTGTGTGTGTGTGTATATATACATATATATATATATATATATATATATATATATATATATATATAATGTATAAATTAAGAAAAATGTCAGGCTGCTATCATTTGTATTTAAGTGTTTCCCAATCCTTCATGTGTTGGGAGCATAGTCCCTACTGTGGTTATGCAGGAACTAATAGACCCTTAAGTACAACAGGAGATATAAAATACTCTTAGGTCTTTGGAGAATCTTCCCTGGGAAGGGACCGAGGTAATCTTGTGCCACTCCTTGATAGTGCTTGTAAGAGGGATAATGTAAAAGTCTAAGTCAAATCCAACTCTCAGATTTCCTATATTTAGATGTAATCTCTTATTCCCATACATACTCTTGTGATTGCCGTGAACCATGTTATGGCTTAGCTAGGAGCACTTCAACCAGAACTGAGTTCCTTCTATTTCCACACCCTTGAACCTGAAAAATTTTGACATACAAACTTGAAAAAACAGTCATTTTGTGTTCTTCATTTACAACAACAAAACACTGACTAGTCCACAAGTGTTATCAAAATAATGGAAATCCAGAGTATTTCCAAAGTAATTTCCATTAAATAATTACAAAAAATATTTGTTGGGTGTCCATTAAGCAACAGATATTATTTATGTGGTACAGCAAATACAGCAAGGGACAAGTCAAGATTCATGCTCTCACAGAATTTGTATATATGGAGGAGAGAGAATAAACCAACAAGGAAATGATAAATGGAAGTTCATATATTGACAAGCCCCATTAGAGAAAATATATCACAGTACAACAGGTGAGAAGGAACTAGTATGAATTACATGGAGAAAAAGTACTCTTTTGGAAGGCAACAAAGTGAGCCTAGAATGACAAGGTGAACCCTTCAAGTAGACAGAATCATTCATTCAAATTTTCTAATAGGAAAAGAACTTTAACTGTTTATAGCTACCAAAGTGACAGAAGATATGAAAGTCAGATGAGGTAGAAGTGGAGACTAACTCTATGTATGATTTTGGAGGAATTAATATGGGGTTTGGATACCCTAAAACTCTATCACAGCACCAAACATTCAATAGCATCTCATCCAAAAGGTAACCTGTACCTTTCTAAGACATAAATGAGACTCCATTTTTGTACGTGATCTTCAGCAGGAAAAAGATCTGTGTATATATCCCAGTGATTCACAAAGGTACTTCTAGGAAAAAAGAAGTTGTAGTGTGTATATTTATGTGTGCAATATGAGAATAAGGCTGAGTTTCAGCATTTCATCTTGATTTCACGATTGTTTTATGGGAAGTGATTGTTATCTACCAGTGTGGTTAATGGTTTGGATAAAATTTTGACAGATAATAGATTTTACAAGGGCACCAAATGGGTTACATGCAATAAAACAAGTCAGGCTGACTTATGGCTGTTATTGCCCAGAAGTGGATTTATTCCCGGTATTATGCTCAACCTTCATGCACAAGTATATGAAATGGATCAATTAACTATTTTAAAGAGATTTCTCTTTTTCTAAAGAGACATGAGTCAGATAACTACTCCTTCACAGACTTCCCACAAAAGCTGCATTTGAATTCAAGGTTTATTTTAGTAGATGCATGTATCACTCCTTTATACTTACAGCTTTACATGAAGTAGGAAACAAAAGGCAGTATTTATAATTTTCTTTCCATTTTTCTTGGTACTCTTTACTTTCATGTTGTAACTATAGGCAATGATTGACCAATGTGTATAATAACTGGTATAAGTAGTGCAAGAATATAAGGCAAGCTAAAAGGATAGAAGTGAGGGTTTTTCACATTCATGTCTTTGAATGCATTTAGGATGTTGCTTTACTTGCCCTGTGGATGTGGACGGTTTCTTTGCAATTGGTTCTAGATTAATGGACTGTTCTGTTTTTAAAGAAAAATATTTAGAGTGAATTTTATACACTAACATCATTTTTATAGGCGTATCTAACATGCATATTTTTTATTTAAAGGGAGACAAATTTCAAAAGGACTAATTACTTTCTACATTATCTTTTTTTTTTCTTTGAGACAGGGACAGGGTCTCGCTTGTAGTTCAGGCTGGCCATGAGCTCACTATGTAGCCCAGGAAAGCCTGGAACTCAGCAATCCTCCTGCCTCTGCCTCCCGAGTGCTGGGATTACAGACATGAGACACCAACACCTGGCCTATCTACATTATCTTTGATATAAAGTATCAGTGATTTACTCTGGATGACAAGAAGGTCTCTTTAAAACTACCAACCACTAGGAAGTGCCAGTTTAAAATCAAATCAATTCTATAAAGACTATGACTTTTACACATAAAAACAAAGTAATGCTTAAGGTATTATAAGAACAATCACAATTTATTTAAAGGTATGAATCAAATCACTTAATTTAAAAAAAGAAATAATGTTGCATGAATTTCAGACATCATTAACTGGTGGCACTGGAAAGCCCAGGACAAGGAGTAACTAAAAAGCTGCAATGCTTAAGAAATTATGAAGCAGTTAAAATTTTATCTCATCACTGAAGATTGTATGAAACTCACACAAGTAACAGACAACTTACCATATTCCTGGCTGTATGTGTGGTCTCATCCCAACTCTGCAACAATTATTTGTGTGCCTTTAGTATACTGTTTAACTTTCTATACAGCACATTAGTTGACCGATACATGAAATATAATACTTGGAGATGATGATATTGCAAGGTTCTTCCATTTTAAGCCTTAAGAGGTACTGCTAATTCCTCTTCTTAAAAACTAAAAATGTAAGAAGTGTGTCATTTAAAGTGATAACTCATGTTTAGAAGCAATATTGGTATGAGTGTCCTCAGTCTACCTTAAAAATATTATGAACTGAGAGGCAGAAACAGACACTTCTGTCTCACAGCTTTGTGAGATAATTGTGTAAGGTTGTGGCATCCAAAAGTTCAATTTCCAAGATGTTTCTCTTTGGCTTCCCAATGATCATTTTCTCACTATGTTCTTTTTAATGCTTTCTATCCACACATCCATGCTGTCTCTTTCTGTCATGTAAGGATATTAGATAAGGGTCCTGCTATTATGCTCTAATTTAACCTTTATTACTTTTTAAAGACTCTATCTTGAAATACAATCACAATGCAGTTTGTGAACTCAACATGTGAGTTTTGGGTAACACAATTCAGACCATTAACAGTGCCCTTAGAATATAAGAATATAATAGTAACATTAACAAGAATTTTAAGCTTACAATAGATTAAGAAAAAATATATTAAAATTATATATTTATATATACATACATATTTTCATGTTTTAATCCTATATTTAATGTATATATATGTTTGTTCATATTTTCTTTTTGTAATTCTATACTTATCTGTATATACATATATACATATATATATTTTCATTTGTGTAGTCAAACTACTATTTACCTTATTATTTGATTATTCCAAGATTCTTGAAGTGACTCTTCAACAAACAATATATATTTCTTAATTTTATGGCTTCAAAATCTAAAATTATGAAAAATGAAAATAAACGGAAAGGAAAACCCAACAACAGGTAATTCATTCCTAAAGCCCCTTACTGTATTCCTTATTTTTTATATTGTGGTAGCAGAAGAAGTATATTTCAGAGTATACAGTGGAAATATACTAGAAGCAGACATTTCTCCACATTGCAATCTTTACATGGGCCCATTTTGGTCCTGCATCTCTTTGGAGGTTTGGAGTAGCATCCCACTGATGTGCTTTCGGCATTGTCTCTGTTGACATGTCCTTTGAGTGCAGAGCCCTTCTTTAGTTGTTTTGCTTTGTGGGAGGCAATAGCTGACAACTGCGTGAATATCTAATACAACACTTTTCATGATTCTTCTAGATTGTTGGCTTCAAGTCATTAGTGTGCATGGGGTGTTCTCACCAGCTTTGCACGAGTGTATCACAAACAGTAGGGGACATTGTATTACTCCAAAGAAGTTCTAAAGGAAGCCTTTTGCAGTGTTTTTAAGCTGCTAGTTTACAAATAATTCTGAGCGAGATCTGCTCTGAGGACACAGGAAATGTCTATTGTTAGCCAGAGAGTGTTATGTTTCCAGCTGGTGTACAGTGATGCCTGTGTTAGACAAGATGAATCCAGTTCCCTTGCTTTTTAAAATAATAAAATATCGAGGTTCTCAGACATACATGATCACGAACAAAGGAGTTCATCTTACAGAACAACATGAGGGTTACAGTAGAGTAATTGTAAGCAGGTTTTTACTGATAACATAAAAGAGAGGGTAGAAAAATAGATGCTACTAAAGTTTAAGAAAAATTGCAAATCCTATCCAAACACAGCTAACTCTCTGGGGATTCTTTCAATTCTGGCAAGCGAGGTTGGCTAATGAGTAATTATATTTCCAATTTCATACTTTCATCATCATTTACACATTAAATGTGACCCATATTATGTAAATTGCCCTTGAAACATGTCCAATCTCAAACTAAAAAAAAAAAAAAAAAAAAGTAACACTGTCCACAAGCTATGATTTGCTGAGGCAATTCACACATTTGTATGTGTAAGCTGGGCCTACTCAGGCACACAGTGATACACTCAGGTGAAAATGTAGCAACTGCGACCATAGACGCACAGCGTGCACTGCTGGGTTCAAGTAAGGGACCCAGGCTGTGAGGCTTACTTTTCTAGTCTGTGGATTGGAGGTAACTCTTACCATCTATGGTTGCTGTCCTTAATCTCAAATAAAAAGGGACACATGAAGCTTTTAGTCTGGTTCCTACTCAAGAGTGAGACTCCAATATATGTGTTGTGTGTGTGTGTGTGTGTGTGTGTGTGTTCCACCCTAGAGAATTGCGGATACACTCAAGAAATAACTAACAAGATAAAAAATAAAAGGTCCAATGTCACTTGTAGGTATAATGAAAACGATGGAAACTATATATGAAAAAGTGTACAAATAAAAAGCATTTCTGAAACAGAAGGAGATGCTTCATTGTTAGATAATGCCATCTAGATGCAAATCACAAATTGACATTCACTTTCATGTTGAAAAAATAAATCACTGGTTGATTTCAGACAGAGCATACTTGCTATCTTAATAATAAATTTCAATCATCATATGTTCTGCTTTCTCTTTTTATTCAAAATCACTGAAACAAACTAAAGCTGAATAGCAATTACAACACTGTCTACATCAAGAATTTCTTTGAATAGCCTAAATGAGTTAAGGACATGCTCAGGCGCTCAGGCAGTTCGTGTCAAGAAATTAAAAATCAAGATAAAATTTCCAATTAGTACAACGGTGTACAGTAGAGACAAATCTGGCTACATTGTGATACTAACTAGAAATATTTGGCATTTTTTGAAAGTTTCAAAGCTGTTGGAGACACTGTAGACCCTTTTCTCCTTCATAAATCCCCTCCACTGTGGAAACTGAGAATTCTAAGCGTGAACTTCATGGCGTCTTAAGAATAGAGCTCAGGGCCAGAGATTTAGCTCAGTGGTTCCAGCGCCTGCCTCACAAGCGCAAGGTGCTGAGTTTGATCCCGGTAACCACATAGGATGTTGGGTGTGGTGACTCACGACCAACAGCCATTAATACCACATATCACAGTGCTGGGCGTGGTGGCTCACGCCTGTAATCCCAGGACTCGGGAGGCAGAGACAGGAGGATTGCTGAGTTTGAGGCTTGCATGGGCTACATAGTGAGCTCAGGGCCAACCTGAACTATAAAGCGAGACCCTGGCTCAAAAAAAAAAAAAAAAAAAAAAGGAATAGAGCTCAGATACGTGACCTACGGAGGACTCACCTTAAACAGCTAGTGGTATGGGAGGACTTTTTCCCGGATGAAAGAGCAGGGTGTTGGAAAAAGTATAACATTAATTTATACATAGGATTTGTTCCTCTATGTAAAACTTAAGACAAAGTACCTACTTTAAGATCATAGAGATAAACTAAGTTACTTCTTAAAGAGATCATTGCAGATGTTTCTGAGTTAAGCATTTGCCTTCATAATTCCTAGGGAAAGGGCTAGGGATTTAGCTCAAGTGGTACCACACCAACCTTGGATGAAAAAGGGCCCGAGTTTGATACCCTGCACTGAAAAAGAAAAAAAAAAAATCTGAGGGTGTGCATCAAGGAGTTTGTATGGTTTAAAGGATTGTTGCATATTCTGACAGCTGCAGTTGATATAGGATTTGTTAAAGGGTGGAGATACAGGGAATAATAGATGATTTTATAACCATATAAAATGGTCATAAAACTGTTTAATTAAATAACTGTCATGTTAATTATTGATAAATAAATTCATCCTACCAACTATCAGAAAGAAATGAATAGAAGATTATAATTTATATGGCAACAAAGGTAATGCAGTCCCATTTGGTTTTAGAACATGTTATTCTAGGTATCAATTAAATTTTTGTCAGGATGAATAAAAATATTCTAAATTCATTTTAAACTCTATTATTAAATTGTATTACATGCATTTTATTTAGAAAAATAGGTAAAAGCAAGGATAAGTGATGTCTTATTTTCTAAGTTATATGAGGTACAGGTAGCACTAAAAGTGTATTCTCATACATTTATTGTGTAAATGTAATTTGTATACATTTTCTGGCAATTCAATAATTTGCAATAAATATATAGAAATGGCATACATGAACTTTTTCTATATGTGTGTATATTATTTCCACAGCTTCTCACAAATGTACATAAGCATATGATTTTAGAAAAAATATGTTCTGAATGAATAGTCACTGACTCATAATGATGGTTTTAGTCAAGATAAGTTGCTACAGAAAAGCAGAAAACAATCCTGGGATTTAGCTCAGTGGTTCTGGTGTCTGTCCTGCAAGTGCAAGGTCCTGAGGTTGATCAGATCACCACATACCATAATGCTGGCCTTGGTGACTCCTGCCTAAAATCCTAACATTTAGGAGGAAGAGCCAGGAGTATAGCTATGAGTTTGAGACTGCCCTAGGCTACATAGTGAGTTTAGGGCCAGTCTGAACTACAAAGTGAGATACTGTGATTAAATAATGATTAAATCATGTCATATAATGGTACAAATTGCCAATATTGAGTGTGATCACTTTATGTATATACAATGCACAAATAAAGGTAAGAGTAAACTTAAAAAAGAAAAGCAAGCAGAGGGCCAGAAATTTAGTTCAGTGGTTCTAGCACCTTCCTAGCAAGTGTAAGGTCCCTAGTTCTATCCCAGGTAACCACATACAACAATACCGGGTGTGGTGCCTCTTGCCCACCAGCAATCAATACCACATACCACAGTGCAAGGCATGGTAGTTCACACCTGTAATCCCAGCACTCAGGAGGCAGAGGCAGGATTGCTGAGTTCAAGGCTTGCCTGGTTTGCATAGTGAGCTCAGGGCCAACCTAACTGCAAAAACAACAAAACAGAAAACTGACTTTTTGTTGTTGTGCTTATTCATTGCATTTCTTGATTTGCGCTTATAATATCTATATTTATATAAATATCTATATCTATATAAATATCTATATTTATATAAAACATAAAAACAGGAAAAGAAAGTATTGGTCTGTTTACCTTCCAACTGTTATGAAAAATTTTAAGGACTGGGTGATTTTCACTGTGCAAATGTACAGAAAATGCTGTTATAAAAGATAAACTTAACAGTTGTCAGGGCAATTGCAGAACATATGTTTCATAAGTATATGGGACCTTCCAAAAGGCTTGAGTACAGAATGCTATTCACTATTTCATCATTCAAAATCATAGCAGGTAGTTTTTTGACTTTGACCATTTAATGACTTTATGGATAATCTAGTTCCCATGCATGATTAATCATAATAAAACATAATTTTATACTACAATTTTATTTACTAAACTCTTTCCTTTCTCACTGGTCACTTAAGTAAGTCCTTTCATTTTCTATAGATTCTCAACTCAATACATCAAAATTGAGGGAGTTAATATACCTAACAGTTCCTTCTCTAAACATGTAATTACACCTTTTGCCATCAGTACTTTGTCCTAATCTCATAGCCTTTTTGGCCCTCTGTTTCCTCCCAAATTATTTGAACTGAAAATTCTATCAAGATTCATAAAAAATGTAGCAACTAGTGTCTTTCAATAAACATGTACTCAAAGGCCCACCGATGTCAACAGCTACTCATGCATCAAACTACCTTCACCAGAGCCAAGAGAGTTAGAAAAAAGACCACTGTGCCTAGTTTAATATACAAAAAGAAAAGACACTTGAAGACAGGGGATAAGAAAGAAAAGAGTTTGCTCATGCCACCCCTCTTCAAATTTCAACAAATACAATAATAATAATAATAATAATAATAATAATAATAACAAAATAAAGATGCCTTGGGCCGATTTGTCTCAGTGGTTCCAGCGCCTGCCTCGCAAGCGCAAGGTCCCTGGTTCAATCCCCGGTAACCACATACAACAATACTGGGCATGGTATGCCCACTGGCAATCAGTACCTCATACCTCAGATGCCGGGTGTGGTGGCTCAAACCTGTAATCCCAGCGCTAGGGAGGCAGAGGCAGGAGGATTGCTGAGTGTGAGGCTTGCCTGGGATACATAGTGAGCTCAGGGCTAGCCTGACTACAAAGCAAGACCCTGTCTCAAAAGAAAAAAAGAAAAAGATGCCTTTCACTTAGTGGAGGGTAGTGAACAAAGTCCAAAATGTAACCTTCAAAACCAGTACAAGATGTGCCATGGTGAAACCAGTGAACTAGTAGAACCACATGATTGCTATCACCTGGTCAATCCCTCCTACTCTTTCATTAGAGATATGTCATTAAAATGGGACAGTCTGCTCCCACTGGTCCTCCAAATGCAAGTGGCAGAAGAGGGAAGACTCTACCCACTGAGGATCAAGGCAAGAATGCTAGAACGGGACCTGTGATGGAGCTCAGTTCTTACTCCACTATGATAAAACATAGGACAATGAAGTTACCAAAGGCCTTATGCATAGGCAGAGCTCGTAGAGCCTGTAGACTTGCCACCAAATCAGGGCAGAGAGGAAAGAAAGCCTAATTTGATCCACATCATTGATAGTCTGTGTGTGGATCTGGGGCTTCCCTACTTCCAAGAATGCACAGCTCTCTATAGCTGTGAGATTCGAGTATCTGAAAGGATGACTGCTTCTTTTATTATTTTTGCTCCAAAAGAAGCAATAGGACTTATTTTCAGAGGAAACAGTGAGTTGAACTTTTTCTTATACCACAATCTACATTTTTCATGTACAACACCTATGTTTTTCATTTACTTATGCACAAAAATCTACATTTATTCATGTACAAAAATACATTTATTCAAATACAGATATATCATCTTTTGAAACTTTGTAATAACTCTCCAAACCCAGAATTCCAGCTGGAATTTCTTGAACTTCATTTCTAGCAGAACCACCAGCACAGTTTCTCGTCTCCAGCAACAGAGTTCTTCTTAAATGAGGACTTCCAGCCCATGAAGACAGGTCAGAGCACATCATTACAACATACGACGTTTTGAATTATGAAGACTCCCATTAGACATGACCTTTCAGTATCAAGCACACACATTATTTGCACACTGTGTCTTTACTCCAATTGGTCCATGATGGCTTCTGTGAAAATCAAGAGAACATATTACATATTTCCAAAATGTAATGGAGGAACACGTGTAGGGTAGCTGTTCCTACTGCAAAAGTGAAGAACAGTGGCATAGAAGGGGAAAAGGAGGACCAGATCAAAGCAAAGCGTAATCCAGCCTGGTCTGGTTACTGTGCCGTCTCTGTAACAGCCTGGGGAGGGTGAGCATTGACACGGAATTAATACAGCAACTGAGTTCTTCATTTAGCAATGTATGATTGGTCTTTGTCACC
>PVIC010004633.1:27670-61661 GCA_004025085.1 Thryonomys swinderianus
ATGCATTGCCCCAGGAGGAGCTCCTTGAAGGGACTCTGAACACAAATATTCCACAGCTTTCTCAGACTTCCCTTTGAAATCTTGATAGTAGCCATTCAGGCACCCATACATATCCTTCTGTATATTTATTTATTTATTAGATATTTATCCCCATATTTATCTTTCTGTATAATTGCTGCATTCTGTGTTGGGCAAAATCAGCAGTTCACAGACATTGCCAGGGGTTTCTGCTGGGTAACCTGTAGGTAAGCCTTCTCAAAACATGGGCACAGCACCTTGACACGTTTCTTCACCAGACAAGTAAAAGTGAGTTACTACAGTCTTCTGAGTGAACAGGGATCCTCAGTTTCTTCTCTCAGGTGAAAGTCTTTGCCAGAAATTCATACTTGTACATCTTTCAGCCTACAATAGGTGGTTGGCCTCATGAAATACAATCAAGTTATTTTCTTTGTTATTTTAGTAAAAAGCATTAGGATTCCTGTCATTCTTTTTTCTCTCTCTAAACTAATTTTTTTTTCAGATCTTTCCATTCTACTCTTCTTTGTTCCTAGTAAATCTGTCAATAGGTAGTAATAATCATTCTGCTATTGGAATGCTATGCTTGAAATTTCTTTCACTAGATAAAATAATCTGCTACCTTTAGACTGAATCTCTACAAAGTTTTAGGGTAGGGAAAAATGCAGGAAAATTCTTTACTCCACAGAGGGGGATGCAGATCAGAACCAGAGTGAGATAACCACTTCAAGAATGGGTATTACCCAAAAAACAATGTTTTAAAAATGCTAATGAGAACATGGAGAAAAGGGAACCCTTGAACTCTGTTGGGGGAAATGTGAAATTATATAGCTATTATGGAAAACAACATGGTGGCTCTTCAAAATTTAATAAGCAAACAAATATATAAATGTGTGTCAAATCCCCAGATTCATTGCAGTACTATTAATAATATCTAAATAATGAAATAAAACAACTTGTGTCTATCAGCTGATAAATGGATAAAAAATGTGATAGATACTTGAAATAAAATGTTGTTCAGCCATAGAATGAAATCTTGTAAATACATGATTGCAGCAACATGATAGGAATTGGAGATCATTATCTTAAGCAAAATAAGTGAGGCATGGAAAGACAAGTACTCTGTGATCCTATCCTATATGAAACCTTAAATAGTTGAACTCATGAAAGTTGAGAGTAAAATGTTGGTCACCAGAGACTAAGGAGAACAGAAGGGAGGGAGGAAGGAATGGAGGAAGGAATGGACAGCTGACTGACAAGTACTAAGTTATACTGAAATCGGAGCTTGTTTTGGGTGCTGTTGCAGGACAACTATAGATAATTATGTGTTTTATACTTGCAAGGACTAGAGAAAAACTTTGTAATATTTTCATCATAAAGAAATGATAAATATTTGAGGAGACACAATGTTTAAAGTGACCAAATGTTGCTGGATATACATAGGTATAAAACATTGGAGGAAAGCTTGTTAGGATGTGTGTGTGTGTATATATATATATATATATATTTTTTTTTTTTTTTTTGAGACAGGGTCTCACTTTGTAGTTCCGGCTGGCTCTGAGCTCACTATGTAGCCTAGGCAAGCTTCAAACTCAGCAATCCTCCTGTCTCTGCCTCCCAAGTGCTGGGAGTACAGGCGTGAGCCACCATGCCAGGCAAGATGTATACTTTTATGTTCCTTATGTGTGAGTTAAAAGTAAATTGAATAAAAATAATTCCATAAAAATCCAGGGAAAAGGTATTTGATATCATTTTAAATTTGGATTACACGTTTAACTGCAATTTCAGGGACATGGTCCGTGCTTCTCTCAGTGGTAAAGCAAGTTCTTCAGCAAACATTATAGAGACTATTTTTCCTATTTTAGGTGTAAAATGCAAGGGGAATGGCTTCATTTTTTATGTTTTACTCCAAATCCTGAAGAGCAGGTCTGTGAAGTAAATTAATGAGCATGTGGGAATCTTGTGTAACACAGTTTACATACCAGACATACTGTTTGGAGCTTAGAATACATGGCTAATCTTCTGAATTTTGCCATCTCTTATTTCCTTGCCTTAATAGTGGCTGTTCTTTTTGAGGAAAGCTACATACTATCAAATTAGTTCATAATAGAGCATGCATTCAGATTTTCTGATGCTCATTTCTTATAAAAAGTCCATCCCTAGCCAGAAAATATAAACTCCTTCCAGGTTTTATGAGTTTTGTTTTGCTTTGATTTGGTTTTGTGTTGTTTTATTCTTGATTAGTATGTCAGAGATCTAATATGTGAAGTTTAGGAGCAGGGCCTCTTCTGCAGAAATGCTGAAAATCCACTGGCTACTTCTGGTCAATTGTTAATAGTGGCTTCAAAGATGATGCACTTATTTTCTCTCACTCATTCGAAGTGTGCCCATTTTATTTAGTCATCCATGTTGATTTGACTACAATGGTGTAAAAAGACACTTATTTAATTAAACTTGCATATGGTGTGATTTTGCATTATTCTTTTGGTTTTCTCTGGAGTTCAGAATAAAGACTTCAGAAGGTATTAATTTATCAAGGAAACATTTAGTAAATTCTATTCATAGAACAGTGTTGAGATAGAAAAACTGGATGTTAATTTAGATTGAAAAGAAGTTGACTATAATAATTTTCTTACAAAAAAACTAGAGGATGTTCTTTTTATGTAGATCCACAAAGCTAGTGGCATACAAAGCACACCCAGAAATGCTTTCTTTTTTTGCCAAAATTGTCAGAATCCATAGTAACTAACCTGCCCTGCTCTGTATGCCCTTTAAAAGTCTATTTTTCTTTGGCAGTCGCAAGGTGTGCTGGGAGCATATGAAATCGTAGCAACTTCGAGAGGGGACACAGGTTGGAGATTTATTTTAAATCCTGTGTGAAAGCTTGGTGCTCATTAAAGTGGAGGATGAATAACACTCTCCCCAAGTGCCAAGTGTGATGTGGGCAGGTGCGCAGACGGCTGAGCATAGCTCTTCAAAGCCCGTTCATCTCAACCCACGCCTTCTCCGTTACTCCACTCCTAGTTCCCCCTGAGAAGAAAGCCCTAATCATACCACAGTGCTCAGTGGAGTTGTTACAGTGTGATTATTTTTCCAAGGGAAACAAGAGGTAAAACCTTGAGTTAATTATGTGACATTAAAAAAGAATCAAAAGTAGTATTTGGTCTGTAAGTCATGGACATTACTGTAATTAGTTGAATAAAAACTTACTGTTGTTTATATCTATGGTAGAAATGCTTAGACTTATTTTGTTTCTTACATTTCAGGTGTAAAAGATGTTACCCAATCAGTTTATCAGATTCAGAGATTTCCAGAGAATATCTGGACATGACCTGAACAGAGAGTCAGGCGTAAGTACGTAAAAAGTATTTTAGTCTAGGAGAGTGCATCGCTGGATTCTTATGTCAGTCATTACATCTTACTAAAGAAAATGTTTCTTCTTTAGTAATATTTATATATTCATATTGTGTACTGAGGCTCTACTATACTGTATTTTCTTTCATTCTTTCTCTTGCTAAAAAAAAAAACAGGAAAAGAAAAAGGAAGAAAAGAAAGAAGCTAGAATCATTCTCTTCTTTAATTCATGACTGAGGACTAAAAGTTACATTCTAGAAATTCGAGTCCATCTCTATGATGAACACGTAGGAGACAGGGCAGGATGTTGTGCCCTTTTGCTGGTTGAGAAGTATTAATGTTCTGAACAGTTACACACTACACCTTGCATAAATAAATTGTAAATGAACTCATTAATGAAGCCAAATCATAGAGGTATCTTAGATGAAATTACAGCTATGAAATTCAGAAATAAACAGATTGAATGCTTTTTGTAATAAGAAAGATTTAGAACATACATCACATGCCATGTTTAGATCTTTCACTCCTTGAAGGAAGTCCCGAAATCAATAGAAAGAAAATAAATTACAGTTTTAATCAGTTCTTTCAACTGCAAATTGTGCCCTGCAAAATTAGAATTGGCTTTAGAATATATGTCATCTCATACATGATAATTTTCATTTCGATCCAGTTAAAGATGAACAATTTCATAAAAATAAAATCTGTCTAGAAAATAAAATTCTACCTTTATGCTTTGCCCTTGACAGAGAAAAGAAAAGGGGGTGGTGCTGTAGAGAAGTAAGCCACATCAACGCAGGCAAGTCATGGCGGTGGGCCCGCTGAGTGACAACCGGAGTCATTTTCCGTGGCAGGCCTCCCTCCCCTCCGTGTGTGATTCCTGCTCTGGGCCCCACGTCCTCCTCCCTCCTGCTCTACTCCGCATTCCTATTTCTGTTGCTTTTTTTTTCCTACTCTCTTTTCACTTTTGGCTCTATTTTAAACCTGACATCGAGTCCCATAAAACACACTCCTATCCATGACAATAACGTATAATATATTGCTGACTACATTTAGCTTCATTATTTTTTTCTATTATATCTCTTTCCTTTGTCTTTCTTGCCTGTATCCCCCAAAGTAATAACTTGAAAATAATGTTGTTAAAGAGTCATATTAAAACCAGCATATTGTGACCAAAGTAGTAGTTTCTGCTTAAATGCAAATCGTGAAGCAACAAAAGAAAGAAAGAAAGAAAGAAAGAAAGAAAGAAAGAAAGAAAGAAAGAAAGAAAGAAAGAAAGGGAAAGAAAAAGTACTTCTTTTTAGTCAAATCAACTTTAGGAATGAGAAAGTATTGTGAACCTCTTTAGAAAATGTTATTTTTCTTCGCATTAGTTTCCCTCAACTACTATTTGGTCTTTAAAAATCTATTTTCAGGCTTGGGAAAGAGCTGATTTGTGTAGAAAATGGACTTTTGCTTAATTTGGGAAAATATGTGATGATTTAGAAATAAAATTAAAACATTGGGATTTTACAAAGAGAAAGAGAACAAACACAGTAAGAAAATATAAAACTGGCAGCTTCTGTATAAACAGGATTTGTTCTGAATGTGAGGTACCCACACACCCAGTGTACCGCTATGACCACGTCACATACTCTTTAAGGGGTATGTGACTCTAAGTGAACATCTCCTTTCTTTGTGTGCTAGTCCCCAGATTCTGTTCTGGCTGATCAGATAATGGACACAAATTTCAGCTAAGCAATTTCCATTCTCCTCTATTCACCACTCAGTTTTGGTATCAGAAGACTGTAGAAAGCAACGTGGGATTTAACTGATAAGAGCACTGTCTGTACAATCAAAGTTAAAATGCCAAAGACAGAGCTGAAACTACAACTCAAGTAATGGTGCTTGGCCATGGCGGTTCATACAGCATGCCCAAAGTAATATTATCAAAATATTGTATGTTCGAGTTGCTATAATCCAATAATCTACACTCTTCAGTTATAACTGACTTTACATACATTTGGTATTCATTTATCACTTTTCTCTATATTTTTTCCCTCAGGATTCAAAGAATTTCCTAAGCAGACAGTTAGGAGTACAAGACATACTGATCTAAGGGACCCAGAATAGTATCTGAGATTCGCAAAAGGCCATTGTTGCTAATGATGTGACAGGTGTCCAAAGAAGCTCCGAAGTGCAGAAAGGAAGAGTAATCCTGACAGGAAGCTGCTTACCAGAAAGAAAGGTGAGTTTCCGCCTCGAAGACCAAGGAGCAAGGGATAGATTGACTCTGGAGAAAACTGAAAATCAAGGTACATTGTGTACAGGTTCAGATTCTCAGTGATGGATTTAATCATAATGTGTACCTAAAACATGCCAATCAACCCAACAAAGGGAAAAAAGCAATATGGGGTGGATGTGTGGAAGTTTAAGAGAAGTATAAAGCTGGTTTGAGAAACTGAGTGTGAGATTAAGGGTGTTCACTCTTTTTATACGAGGGGTCACTTCTGAGCATGACATTCTGTGTGCAGCACCTAAAGAGATTCACTAACTTGTGTGTTCAGAAGCAATGAGAATGCACTCTAGTCCTGTAGTTCACAATAACCAGCTAATTTCCCCCAATTTGTAGCTACTACTTAACCACAAAATGTATCTGTAGTAATACCTTGACTGCAATAATTAGCTGTAAGAGTCCATTTCTTATTGTGAGAAACTGCTCCCCACAATGTCTTTTGTGACTTGATACTGCCAAACAGGAATTTTAAATTTGTATTCTCATTGAATTTAAAAGGAAAAATTATTTGTCCTTTTATAGTGTCTGTGGAATTATTCACACTAAAAGATAGTTGAGGAAATATCAGTTCAATTCATAACACAAGGGTCAAATAAGAATTTGATTATTTACAAAGAGCATTTCCTTTAGCATCTCTTTCACCCGGTTGTCATGGATAGTGTCCTTTGTCATAGTGAGCAAAACCTGACACATTACCCAGTGATTAATCCAGATTTTAATCAGTGAAATAGCCTAGCATGTTTAATTTCTGGTGAGAAGTCAATAATAAAACCTTGGTATCTCAGTCCATTGGAAGCACTATATTAACCACGATGGTCAAGTTCTTATTTATTATGGTGTTTGAGACAGGAACATATTGAACTGTCAGATGATTATTTTTTAAGAGAGAAAATAGCTAGGCAGCACAACTTTGGAATGCTTATCTTTACTTTGTGTCACACAGCCATACTATTAAACCCCTTAATGGAAGTGCCACTTCTTCCAGTTTTCCTCAGGAGTCTGAAGTGTCATGCAACGAGAATTTAATTGGACTAAAGTGACTATTTGACATGCAGAACTGAGCCATGTCATCGAGACCCACAGGTAGTGAATACTTGGTGACGGATGTCTGGATGAGAATGTACGTTCTGATAAGGGGTCAGAGGACATCAGGGGTTCTACTATGTAATTACATGAAACACCACATGAGATGGTGCATGTCAAATAAGAAAATTGCAATTCTACCACAGAACATGAGAATCATATACAAAAATGCATATAAAACAAAGTGCTATAGCCAAAGCTTTCTAAACTTTTATTTCATGATAGACTTTTAAAAGATTATCTTTAACTGAATCCATCAGAATAAACTTTCCAACACTGACACTGTATGGCAGGATAAATATCTCATTGGTATATCTAGTCATACCAGGCTTTGTTCAAAGTACTTATGGGCAAGTAAGAAATATTTATTTGAATTAATTGCATACAATAATAGACTAAGTACTACTTCAGTTCATGAATGCTTTAATTTGTGAACAATTTGATTTACAAACAGAAGTATCTGGCACGATGCTGCTTTTCTTTGTGAATTCTACACCACGTGAGGAACAGAAATGTAACCATCTTTTCTAGAATCATGGAACTGAGCTACCACTTCATGTGTTTTGTGAGATTCCAAATAAATACTGTTAAATTTTCTTGGACAAGTTATGTTAATAAGTGCAGCCAGAGTTTATTTGGTATGACTATTTGAATAAAGAATGAAATATTGGGATTAATAACAATTTTCCAGTAGACTTAACACCAGTCCACTTACAATTGTCAGATATTGTTGTATCAGTACTGGAGGGGTAAGGACAGACAGCTGCTGCCTTGAAACAACATTGTTCCCGTACGCAGTTTCCCTTTCTCTTCCTTGACTGGTATGTCATTATTTTCAGAGAAGCGCAACTTGACTAACATAAGTGTGGGAAACGACCTGGGGGTCGTCACTGTGAGGCCTGGAGAACTGCACTGGGTGCTGCCCTAACTAGCAGTGAGGAGGTCTGCACTGTGAACAGTGCTGCCCAGCTCCCAAGAGAACTGCAACCTCATCCTGAATAATGGGATCTGTCTAGTTGCTGCCTTGGGATGCCGGATCAGTGGCAACAAGAGGTAAACAACCTCTGGCTCAAGGTTATTCTCCGTCTGCTCCTCATTTAAGAGTTTGCTGTTCTTTCCTTAGCGATTGGGTTGATCAACAAACTCCTTTGTGATGTGCTGAGAATAAAGTTATTCTTGTCTCTAGACAGCTTATCCAATAGACTGGAATTGCCACAAGAAAGGTGGCCTCCAGACAGTAAACAATAGAGAAGTTACATCTCAAAAAAAAAAAAAAAAAACCTAGTTATAGACCAGGTATAAAAATTAAGACACTATTTCATTTTTGTTTTTTTGCTGACTCTGTAGTTCTATGTTTCCAAGTTTCTAACTGTGACTATAGACAATTGTTAACTGTTTCTGACATCATTAATGTCCTTAAAATCTATATAAGTATAGCACTGTAAATAAACTCGGGGCCTGCTCAGTATTAACTGAGAGGTCCTCCCGATCCCATTATTCTGTCTTTTTCCTTTTCTCAGCCACACCCCTTGACTTCACAAACCCGCTGTTTTGTCCTACAGGCTCCGACAAATAAGCATTTCAACTTAATAATCAGTCATATTATTTCCTGGATTGTCGAAAGCTTATAAATTGATCATCTCTAATAGTCCTTTTAAAGTCAACTTTTCAAAAATCAGATAATAGTTTTGTACAATTAACATCAATAGCCATTGAATTTGAAAGTAGCTCACATTAAACCTAGTAAAGAAAGCCAACATCCTGAAAACAGTACATTAGATATAGTATGAAGAGTACCATGTATCACAACTGCTGTACATATATCTGTGTTCCCGTGAAATATCCTTTTAAGGATTCAAATTGGAAAGACAGGGTCAGCTCCTCTTGCTGAACACCTTCCTGAATACAACAAATAGGAACATCAAACCATAGTTAGTATGACTCTACTTTGAAATGTATCACCACATTTATTCCTCCTGCTCGTAAACTTCATGATTCTACAGCAGTCTCAAAATAATGGTCAAATAAAAACACATAAACAGCCAGGCGTGGTGGCTCATGCCTGTAATCCCAGCACTCGGGAGGCAGAAACAGGAGGATTGCTGAGTTGGAGGCTTGCCTGGGCTACATAGTGAGCTCAGGGCCAGCCTGGACTATAAAAGCTAGACCCTGTCTCAAAAAAAAAAAAAAAAAAAAAAAAAAAAAAAAAAAAAAAAAAAAAAAAAAAAAAAAAAAAAAAAAAAAAAAAAAAAAAAAAAAAAAAACAGAAACAATTATAAAGTAATGGAGGGCACAGGTGGATCAAAAAGTGTTTGCTTCTATTTTTCCCAGTAAGTATAGAGACTAAACACACACACACACGCATGTATGCACATACACATATACACACACTATACACAGACTCTGAGAAGTTTTAAAAGAAGACAACAATAGACTTCAGGAGTCAAAGAAGGACTCTTCAGTAATGCTTGAGCTTCCCTTTGTTTCCCTCACATCAGACTGCATATGGACACATATGCAGACAAATACCCTAAAAAAGATGTTAAACGTTAGTTGGTATGTCCTCGGTGAATTTGCAGCTAGTGCTTAAGACAATCGTATTTTAAATTGGGATGAACTGGGAAATGTTAGGCCATTTTCAATGCTATAACAGAACACCTGAAACTAGTCCTTTAAAAGAACATGGACTTCATTGTTAAAATTCAGCAGGCTGGACAGTTGCCAAGCATGTCTGCATGTGATATGAACTTTACTGTTGCATCACAATATAGCAGAAGAAATCACACATGAAGAAGTACATGCGAGACAAGACAGACAAATTGGGCTGGCTTCAAACTACTATTAGGAAGCCCATTCCCTCAGTAATGGCCTTTATCTACTGTAATCATTATTTAAATATTCTTCCTCTAGTTCTGTTGTAATGGCAATTAAATTTCAACCCCAAGTTTCAGAAGGAACATTCAATCCATAATAAAAAATCATTTCTTCATTTCACTTGACCCCAGACAGGTTGAAAAACCTGTGATAAATTGCGTACCTATAATGTAACTCCTGGAGTAACTGCAAAAGATCCATACAAAGACATACACTAAAAACACAATAGATAAATCCGAATAACTTTTGTTAGAGGTAACTGGAAAGCAGTGGCCTGCTATTCCATCTTCATCAAAACAGCCACCTTTCCCACAGCAGCAGTGAAATCCCTTTTCTTCATCCTCTCATTCATTTCACACTTCTGAGGGAGCAGGCACCTCCCACCCAGAGCCAAGAGCCGCATTCCCGCCAGCAGCAGTGTGGGATGACCCACAGGGTTCTCATCACGTCTTCTGTGCACAACTACACACATAAACACAATGTGTGTCAAACTCGCTGTAAGAGAAGCTGAGACAAAAGGATTTTACATCCAGACAGTTTTCTGCCTTAAGGGTGTGGGCAAGGTCATTCTGATAGGACTGGAAAAGAACACTATCCATTTCTGTTTAACATCTTTTTGAGGTATAATTGATGTCTATGATACACTGCACATAATTTCTTAAAATGTGTACTACATAACTCCATGTGCAGGGCACTCTCAAAGTGAACAATCTGTACACATAAATTGTATGTTATTTATTAAATGTAATGAAATAACAGAACAATACATACACATTACCCTAATGGAAATTTCTGATTCTGGCATTGTAGTTTTGCTACCTAAGATGTCAGTCATATTTGTTAAGAAAAGACGAAGGGTCACTGAAATCTTGCCATAGGATTCTCATGTTTTCGTAGATGTAATTATTTCAAAATAAAAGACAAAATTTTATTAAAAGATACAAATGGACACATATTGCATGATTCCCTCTACATAAAATTCTGACAATGCAAATCTATAATCACAGAAAACAGAGGAGGCATTGACCATGGCTGACAAAGTAGAATGGGAGGGAGGATTGATTGCAGGAAGGCCCGAGGGAACTTTCAGAGGAGAGGTACATATGCTACAACTACGTTATGCCCGAGGTCACAAAATGCTGTGAATTTACTAAAAATCATTGAAGTTTATACTTTCAGTGGCTGCATTTTATGCTAGGTTAACTACACCTCAATGAAACTGCCATGGTAATCTTTTAAAAAGTGCAGTCATAATAAACTTTTCTTGACATTTTCAGAAACTTGTCTCATGTAGTATTTGCATAGCAGCAGGGGGAGGAATCAAAGCACACACTTGCTGCAGGGTCTTGAGGTCTTACACTAACAGTGATGTGCTCATGTCAAGGTAGATGACACTGGGGGACCATTAGGGACTCACTGAAGGGCGTCTTTTATTTCTGTCGCTTCCCTGGTTCACATTATTATCTCTTCCTTATTGACAGAGAAGATACTGGTATCACAATCCACTCTGTGCTTTACAGTTTGTTGTCTGTAGATATATATATTTTTATACATACAGAAGGTTCTAAAATAGCTTTCATTACACATTATGTGCTCATTTATTGTTGACAAATCATTTTGTCATTTTTACAAAGCCCTGAGGGAAAAGACAAATATTCACAGGAGCAATCTAAACCTCTCTTACCTCTATAATCAAAGACAACTCTACATCTTGTATCAAGATCCCAGTACCCAGCATGAGCAAATAAGGACAGTGTCACACTTTGCAGACTTTGCCCTGAAGAGATTTATTTCTACTCAGACACTTTTCACCTAACATTGCAGCATGTTTATACTTTTATCATTTATTTGTTACTCTGAATTGTTATAGTCTTCTTGCTTACATGTTCTCTATGAGTAGCAGTGTAGGGTGGGTGGGAAATGGAGATATGTAGGGAGGCAATGGTGTTTCCTGTGATTCTTGTACTAGTGAAGAAACTTAGGATGTGAAAGTCACACAATCAACTTTCCATAATTAGTAGCTAGTCAAATGGTTTTATTAGTGAAATATATGTGTAAGCCATTTATATACCAAAAATTATCCATATAATCTTCTTTATAATTTCCTTACATAATTTTAACCTATAAGGTATTATTCAGAAAATACTTGAAATACTTTCTTACAGTTTTAGCTCCTTAGAGTTAAAAAGTTCATTCTTTATTACAGAGGTAGGAATTTGAGTTACAGCATTCAAGGGTTGGTGAGTTGGGATAAATATTAGAACATAAATTTGGAGTCAAAAGTTAGTTGAGCTAAAGGTATTCCTATAACATTGAATATCATGCGAACATGTGCTGGGGGATAGCTCAGTGGTACAATAATGCTCGGTGTGCCTGAAGCCCTGTTTTTGTTCTTCAGCACTACAAAAAAAAGTAGAAAAAAAAAAAAAAGAAAAGAAAGAACAAAAACAAAATCAAACATCAGGGGGGCAAGTTATATGTCTACTGCTGTGAAATGGAAAGTGGCAGAGATGGCAAAACACTTCTTAAGTAGTCTCTGAATCTCTTACATCAAACACACACACACACACACACACACACACACTCGAGTCATTTTCTCCACTTATGCCATAAATATTGTGTAATATACTACATATATAGATGTAAAAAGGTGTATTTTAGTTTGCTCAGGATATAACAACAAAACACTGTAGTTTGATGACTTAAGTTATTGTCACTTTTTTTTTTTCCCAGTTCTGTAGGTTGTTAAATCCAAAATCAAGTGTGTGGCTGATTTAGTTTGTCATAAGAGTTCTTTTCCCAGTTTGCAGATAGTACAGGGAAGTCTGATGTCTTTTCTTCTTGTAAAGAGGTTTAGATCTACTGGATTATGTATCACATCTTAATTATACTTTTGCCCTATCTTCCTCTCCATCCGCCTGATTCCCTTTATACTTGAGAAAGATCTATTATACTATTTTCTATTATCTTTCCTTTATTTGCCCTTTAGTTGTAATTTGGAGTTCACATATAAGAGAAACCTTGCAGTATTTAAGTATGTGTGTCTGATTTACTTCACTTAACATTGTTATGCTGAGGTGAACCCCCATTTTCTTCCAGCTAACAGAATTTATCTTTATTCATGACAGACTAGTATCTCCTTGTGTTCAAATACATTTCTTGTATTCATTCATAGATTGAGGAATGTGTAGCCTGCTTCAAAAATTTAGCTGGTATGAACTGTGCTGCTATAAACATAGCTGTGATGTATTATTGTAATATGTTGTCTTAAAGTCTTTCGTGAAGATACCTATCATTGGAATAACTGAGTTAAATGAAATTTCTAGTTTCAGTTTTGTGAGAAATCTCCACACTGATTTTCATAGTGATTGAACCAGTTTAGACTCCCACTAACAGTGAGGAGGGGTTCCTTTTCCTCCACACTCTCACCAGCATTTGTTAGGGTGCTTTTTTTTTCTTCTCCTTTACTTTTCCCTTATAATATGGTCTATATTTCTTCAAATCAACTCTGAATTAGCTGTAGCCAAAGTGTAAAGTTTTCATGTAAGGGAGCCAGCGCCCCTCGCTCCTTTAACGCCCTGCTTTTCCTCTCAGCGTCCTCACCTCGCAGTATCGGGTGCAGGAGTGGCTGAGGACAAGTGTGATATGGCCTATGAGGAGGAGAGGAGGGGCTTAAGACCTTGGGCGCGACCACCAAAAAGATACACGAGAATCTTGGGGAATGTTGTCTCTGAGGAGAAACTGCAAGAAAGCCCCTTGCAAGAAAGGACTCTTCAGGGTCCTCAGGGACATCAGACTCAGTCAGCTAGAGGGACGCGTGTTCATCGTCCCTCCCGCCCCCGCGCGGCTCGCTCCCTTGTGAACACCTGCTGAGCACTGGCTGCCCGCGCTGGACTCTGCTCTCGAAGTCCGGACTCATTTCTTAGATCACAACCTCTCCTCCCCCTACCCCAAACCAAGAACAACTGCTGTATTAATACTGCAAATCTCATCACTCTTACAAAAATACATCCATCTTACAGTAATCATTTTATAAAATAACATTACATCGGAGTGTAGATTTGAAAAGAACTTAAAAGATACATGACTTTAATGAATGACAATGACACTGAAGAATAATTTTCTTCTTCACCATCATCACTCAGTTCATCAATGTGTGATGCTACACTTCTTTTAATATCTCATGACCATCTTTTCTAATTTCATCTATGACAAGTGAATTATAATATGAATCATTATCTTTCTATTTACATCTGTAAAAGGGATTGTTAAGAGTTTCCTACAATGATCATATGTTTTGTTTCATTTATACCTCATAGCTATGAGTTAAGTAGGACAGGTATCATTATGACATGATTTTATTTGTGAGTAGATAAAAGCCTTATAGGAGCTACATCAAACTCAGCTATTCCATTCCATATCGTACATAAAAACCCACAATTCTAATTTTTCAGATGGATTTGCTCTCTTGATTATAATAATTATATCTCTTAAAACATTTTACAAGGCCTTTGAAATAATTGCATATTTACTGAATACTATAATGATAATTCATATTACAGCTCCTAGTAATAGCAAAAGTAAGTAAATCTCATTTTCTCAGCTTCAGTCTCTTGCTTTCTTTTGTAGAATCAACATCGTTTTTGTAATTGTTTGTTTGTTTGTTTCTCTGTTTGTTTGAGACAGGGTCTTGCTTTGTAGTTTAGGTTGGCCCTGAGCTCACTATGTAGCCCAGGCAAGCCTCGAACTCAGCAATCCTCCTGCTTCTGCCTCCCAAGTGCTGGGATTACAGGCATGAGCCACCACACCTGGCAACATCGTTTTTAATAACAGCTATTTTTTCTGATACTCAACATTGTACTTAGTATCCATTTTATATAATCAGTATTTTACATGGAGTGAAATTCTCAAATAAACTCAACCATAAGATTTTGCAAATATTTTACAATTGTAAACTTTCATGAAAATTGTCATCATGTCTGCTTTTTTGTCATTTATGATACTTTGTGGGGAATAGTAATATCTTCTGTATGTGTTTTTACTTATTTGATATACATTTGTGGTTTTTCTTTTTGTTATTCTAGAGCAGATACCATTATTATTAAGAAGATTTTGAAGTAGTACTTTGATAAAATGACTGAGACTATTCTAATTCTTTTTTTTTTTTTTGATACAGGGTCTCACTTTGTAGTTCAGGCTGGCCCTGAGCTCACTATGTAGCCCAGGCAAGCCTTGAACTCAGCAATCCTCCTGCATCTGCCTTCCAAGTGCTGGGATAACAGGCGTGAGCCACCACGCCCAGCACTGTGGTATGTGGTGCTGATTGCTGGTTCATTGTTGGTGGGTGTGAGTCACCACACCCAGCATTGTATGCGGTTACTGGGATGGAGCTCAGGACCTTGTGCTTACGAGGCAGGCACTGAAACCACTGAGCTAAATTTCTGGCCCTATTGTCTAATTCTTATATGAATTTTAAAGGAAAAAAATATATACATTCAATTTTTAAACAAAATAGTCATAACTAGATATCTTTATAGATTATTAGAATATTATGTCTTATTAATAGAAAAATAAACTTCATGCTTTCTCCCATATATAGATCTACCTACCAGTGGAACTGAAATTGCTATTCAAGAACTAAAATATAGCTCATGCTTTGTTACTAAAAACCATTGTGGATATTTTTCTGATTACATGGCATTGGTCAGTGTAAAAAACTGAAAAAAGTTCAACAAATGTATTTTAAAAAGATGTAATTTTGCCATCTAAGATACATGGTTGATATTTTAGTATAAATCTGGTCATATTTTATTTAAGTATTTCACAGTTAAAATTACTTTCTACTTCTGACCTTCTATAGAGTGTTATCATATTTGTATATGTAATTTCATTTAAATTTCTGACATTTCTTTAGAATAAAAATTAATAAAATTTTCAGGACAAGTGGTATGACATTTCAATGCTTGCAATCTGTATTGATGAATTATTTTTTGTTATAGTTCTTTAAAAGGGCACTAAAAATCATGTATACAACTGAATTCTGCCAAATGCTTCATTGTACCTTACAAATCACAAAATGTTTTTGGCTTTGTATTCCTCCATTTTCTAGTATGCTACCTTGCAGCTACTCCAAGTGAGAAAGAATTATCTGCTACCATTAAAAATGTGATAAAAATCTATGCTCTACCCCTTATCTATATAATTTTATATTAGGCAGGAATAAGGTGGCCTACTATGAAAACACTATTCACTCATATTAATTAATTTTAAAGGTCACTAAACTTCAAAAAACTTTGGATCAACCTTCAGAGTATTTATTCCAGCTTAGCAGCAGAACGTGACAGAGTTCTAGAAGACAATAGATCTAGCCATTGTACAGGGTTTTAACATTCATATTGTTTAATAATCAAATTGAATATGAGGGTCATGTGTCAATGTGAATCAAACAGTTCAAGAAAAAGCCAAAAATCATTGCTGAAAACAACGAACCATGCCACCTTCAGCTAAATCGTGCTGTCTCAGAAGTATCCTGTCAAGTGATGCACAAACAGGCAAGGGACTAGAAAGCTTACCAAAGAACGCTGGCCATCTGTTGGTGGATTATCAAGCAGAGGTTGTTGCCAGTAAGTCACTAAATCTAATATCAAGGTCAGCATCTACAATGTTATTGTACTTTATTTTCAGAAACCACTATATGTATTTGTGCAGAATATTCCTCATGTTAAATTCAAAGTATTGTTAGTTATATTTCCCCTTTCCACTTGGTAGCAAATATAAAAAATGATTTTCTCTTCTAAGTAATATATTGTACAGTTTATTTTCACAGCCCCTTATGGAACAAACTTTGATCATGATTCTTACCTCATATTCCTCTCATTTTGTCTTGCTTTGGAGTCAAAGTTATAGGACACAATGCACATGAGTGATAAAACCTGCTCTCCTCTGTATTAATTTAGTTCATATTATGACCTTCAGGTAATATTTAGATAAGATTTCCTATTAGCTCTTCAAAAACCTTCATACTCACTGTAAGAGCTGTAAATTAGCTTTGATACAGCACCATACCCACTTTACAGGTAAGCCAGAATAAATCCTCATAGAAATTATTAATTTTAATGTATCAAGTAACTTACCTGGGGCACAGCATAGTCACTTGGGAGATAGCTTTGGAGCCTGAGATGAGTTCTGCATGTGATTAGCACTTGAATCTAGAAGCTGAGGAAAGCAGAGTTCCCTCTTTAGTGGACACATATCTTATTGAATCATCTTCAACTTGAATGAAACCAACAAAGCTGAGTAGGTGGGAACCTTCTTTTTTAATTGAATTCTTTATTGGTACATTTTATGTACAATTCACAATCACAGTCAACACTGGGGAATTTGTACCAGTATATGACACAAGTTAATTCTCATTTTTACCCATATCCCTATCGACCCACAACCCCCCACCCTTATATACATATTATTTATTTTACTTTGCAGATCATATTTATTCTTTCCCCTCTTTATGTTCCCCCACTACATTCCCATTGAATATTTTCTATTTTACAAAATCTATCATACATTCTAGAACTCATTTACATTTACATGTTCTCATACCAGAGAAAAGATAGGGTATTTATATATCTGGGATTTATTTATTTCACTTATTAGTGTGTCCTCAAGGTGTATCCATTTGCAAATAATTGAATGAAAGTTGTCATTCTTTACAGCAGAGTAACACTCCATTTTATTAAACACACACACACACACACACACACACACACACATACATCTTCTTTATCCAGTGTCTAGTTGATGGCCATCTGGGTTGTTTCCAAGATTGTGCTATCACAAACTGAGCTGCTATGAATATTGGTGTACATATGACTTCACAATATGATTCTTTTAATTCCTTTGGGTATATTCCCAGGAGGGGAGTAGCAGGGTCAAATGAGACCTCTAATCCTAGTTTTCTGAGGAATTTCCACACAGATCTCCACAATGGTTGCACAAGTCTACAATCCCACCAGCAGTGGAGAAAGGTTCCTTTCTCACCACAGCCTTGCCAGCATTTATTGTTGGTTGATTTTTTAATAGTGGCCATTCTGTGTGAAGTGAGGTGAAATCTCAGTGTTATTTTCATCTGCATCTCTTGAGTGATCAGTGATATTGAACATTTCTTCATATGATTCTTGGCTGCTTTGACTTCTGCCTCTGAGAAGTGCCTCTTCATTTCAGATGCCCATTTTTGAATTGGGTCTTTAAACTTAGAAACCCTTTTTGCCTGATCTGCTTGTGTTCAGGCATTCCTCTGTTCTGACCTTTAGTTTTAGATTAAAACGTTGACTATCTTAGGTTTGGAACTGGTTGGATTTGGGGCTGGAATTTGAACCACTGGCCCTCTTGATTCTCAAATCTGCAACCTGACAGGAGTTACACTTTGTTATACTCACAGGCGATGGGTGGGACTCTGAATATTGACCTGCAGAAGTGTAAAGCTAGGAAAACTGGTATGTTAAATTCTGATTTTTTTAAACCATCTTCACGCTGAAAGACATGGCCACATCCACATTGTGGATGCCCTTTCCAGCCCTTTCATAGAGATGAACTCTGCCTTTCCGGAGGAAACTGTAGGGGTCTCCTCTGAGGTGAATGCCACTCATGACAAAGCTGTGTCCCAAAATTTACCAGCACTCTTTGCTTGTAGATCTACAATTAAGGTTGCAGTGAGCCCTAGAGAAGAAGTAACATGCGTGATCCATTAGGGGCTGCAATATATTCCAAAAGAACTATGTGGGTTTTCTATTTTCTGGAGAGCCAAATGTATCAATATAAGTTCATTATGTAGGAATTCTACATTTAATATTTTAGCTCAACGAGTTTAAAGGGGTTCTAACAGTTTGTTTTATTGGTTGAAACTACCAACAGGTGGTAGAAAGTAATTGAGCTGAAAACAACAGATCTGTGGTGCTTTAATGTAAAAGAATTGTTGAAAGTCTTAGGGATATTAGAATGTTAGAGAAGATTTTCCATCTATGACCTATTCACTTACACTAGGAAAATCCAAAAGACATCATTTTCTTCCTCCCATTTTCTCTGTCCACTTCCCATCTTCCCTCATCATCCCTTGACCTCACTGGTGGCACTCATACTATGCATTTTACTTGTTCATCTTATTTACTATTTGTCTTTGCTCTAAGATGCAACCTCCCTAAGAAGGAGAATTTCACTGCTTCATTCAGTGCTGTATCCTCCACAGTCCCCAGAGTATTGGCAGTTGCACAGTAAATTCTTGCTGTATGAGTATTACAACATATAAATGCTATGTGGATATTAATTTAAATGAGTCTAGTTCCTAAGTCTTAGAGAAGATTGTTTTTCAACATATGATGCTTTTTTTCACTCTATTCCAGAGCTATGATTATGTAAGACAATACCTTATCTGTTAAAATGAAGCTGACAGATATTTAAAATATGTATCTTCTTGCCCAACTGCAAACCCAGGACTCTTGACAAGGTAGGAACTTTTAATTCTGCTTGATCATAAGATCAGTCTTTTCTATTTCTTCCTTTTTATTTTTATTGGTACACTATAGATATATATTATGATCACATTCAACACTGAAAATTTGTACCAGTACATGATGTATCTTGTTCTTCTTTTTTTTCATTCCCCGACCTCACGTCCATGTATAAATAATCTTTACTTCCATTTTGTTGTTGTTTTCACCATCAACATTTTTCTTTTCCTCTTTACTTTCCCCTGCCCCCAGGTTCCCTTTCCCTTTGAATATTTTCTTCTTATGTCACAATAGCTCTCAAACTTCGTGGACCTCTTGTACTCCTGACTCATGTATGTCACAACACCACCACGTCTACTCTCCTTCCCCATCTCAAAGAAGCTGCAAATCCTCCTGTGCAGCCACACCAGCTTTCCTTCAAGTGCAGTTGTTTCGGGTATCAATGATTGCTTTTTTCCATCAAGACTTTTCCCTTTTAGAGATTATGTGCTATATACATAGGACCTCAGTACCCAAGGATCTGGAAAAACCTTGAATCCTAGAATAAATAAGGTTCCACACAGCTACATTCTCCATATGTTTCTTCTTTTTTCTTTCTCTACCTGGTGATAACTAAGTCAAATTTCTTCTAACTCTTCATTTGCTCAACCACGTTCTTTCCATTTGACTCTCACAGTTTCTCCTGTCGGGGACATCACTTCTCACTTGAATCATCATGATTAGTCTACTAGGCGCTGGGCCAGCTTGGCCTCTGTTCTTTTCTGTACTCTCTATTTCACTACTGTTGACAGATAAATTAAAAATTCAAACCTCTGAAAACCCTAAAGTGCTGAGGTTTTTACTGCTTGCAACCTTTTGTGGCTCACCCCTGCCTTTAGGATAACATTCAAACTCTAAGGCCCCACCAAGCTCTCCATACTTCACTTTTCCAATTCATGTACTTTTATATCCAGCCAGGCTTAACTCTTAGTAACATCCATAGCACCTTCATGGATATTTTGTGTTGACAATCCATCCTTTTTATTCAGCCTGTGGATGGAAAGTTGTTTTTCACTTTTCAAAATTCATTGGCGAAGTCCTATCAATAAAACTCATCCTTGATTGTGTTTGCTTCCTTCTTCCATCCGTACTATAATACCAGTGCTCCATGTTCCCTGCACTTATATTTGAGGCACAAAAATTCTCATGCTGTTATACATATTGTAATTACATGAACTCTTCATACTTCATTTCCAATTTAAGTTGCAAAACCTTAGGATCTAACTAAATGTAACTTCTCACCATCCATCTGCATCTAAACATCTGATGTTGATCCTGGAAATGTTTTATCCTCTTTCCCCAGGGTAAGTCTGATATGCTTTAAAATTACCATTGCATTAGGAAGAAGCACTGCCATGTCTCCATAATTTTTTTAATCAGGAAAAAATTAATCCTATCATACAATAATACAGATATTTTTTGTCTATTTTGTTATTTATAAAATGTATGTTAGTTGATGGTCCAGGGAGGAAAACAATTTAGCTATTAAGACTTTGGAATGTGTCTAGAAGTTTATATAATTCTAAACAAAAGCAACTCAACTGTCACATATATTTTCATAACAACATAACAATCACGCAAGTTATAATGTTCACTTCAAAGTCTCCAATTTCCCACTGGATCAGTGATCTCCTGATCCCTATAAAGTCTGCAGGAAGTTTTGACTCTGTTGGGCCCCAGTCAGCCACAGAGAAAGCCTTGCTGACTGCTGCTGCTGGAGATCCTCTCTTGTGTCCCCCACTCCCTGCATCCTTAACTCTCTGATAGCATCTTCTTCTCACTACGTAGTGCCCAGAGTTGGGGAAGAGTTCTGTGAGCCATATTTCTTCTCTTTCACTTACACTAAAACTCTCAGTGAGGGTGCAATAGTTTTAAAAGCTTTTCTGGACATACCCTCGTATTACTTTGAAATGATTCTTCCAGAAATCTCTTCATCATCAGTGGTTTGCTTTCTGAAAAGTAAGGAGGGAAACTGACTTTCTTATAGAACTGTAGTGTAATTTTAGATTACGTACGGCAAATACTGAATATACACTGTAGACAATACAAACCTCAGGAGTTCAAGGGTACCATTTTAAAAGTGAGAGTTTATGAAAAGTGAAACTAATACTAATTTTGTGAAGAAATATGTGAAGATGCATAGCTTACATTGTGGAGCTTTGACATGAAGAAAGCTCAATCAAAATAGAAAAGACGCACCACTCTGTACATAGTGATGGAAGGAGAGCAGGAGATACATGTCCATTTGTATCTTTAGTCAAATTATTGAACCTTCTCGGCACAACAAAAGAGTGTTTAAACAGCCTTCGCTGGTTGAAATCAGGCTTTGTAGGCAGGCTGCTCAGGCTCAAACCCTTGTTCTGTCTGCTCCTAAACTTGGCAAGTTACATACTGTCTGAGTAAACAGATTTGCTCTTCTAGAACAAGGAAAAATGCAGAATGAATCAAAAAGCCGTTATACAAATAAAACAGCATAATGAAAGGACCATATGGGGGAGCTATGACTTATTATTAATTTCATGATTACCATTTTGACTGCCCCATTTAGGTATATACCTAGTATGTATAGAAAAACAAAAAAACTGGTCTACGCATTATAGTTGGAGAATTTTGAAATTATCTCACAGATTATAGAGCTCTTTTGCAGAGACTTGGTGGTGGCAGGCAGTATCTTTTATTAATAGAACCCATTTTCCTGAGCGGTCCAAATCCTCCCTGCTTTACTCTCATATATGGCATTCTTCTAATTACATACGTTGTTAAGGAAAAAAAAGGAAACCATGCTTCTCTAATGTCATTTGATAAAATTAAACCAATCAATCAATAGTTCTCATCTTCAGTTGTATATTATTTTGCAAAGCAGCAGATTGCCATTGTGAAGTGAGTCCCAGGACTACAATGAATGTGGGGTCCCCCCCCCCCGGCATTGCACTGTCCCACTTCCCAGGCTGTTTAATCCACAAAGCCCACAACGTGGTGAAATATTTTGATTAGCCTCACTTTTGGTCAGGGAAAGAGAGAATAAAGCCTTCTCCTCTGTGGGTCTGACTTGAGTGTTTTGAATTGCTATTTTATGAACACTGATGATACAGCGCCTCATAAGCTCCTCTTACATGGTCCCTTGTTTAGGCTGCAACTCTGAGCTATTTAGTTGCTATGGTGATGATAACGATAAAGGCCAATTGGAAGATAATCACATCTTATTTGGTATTTATTTTTCGTTGAAATGGGTGAATACATTCCATATTGTTTCATTAGACGATATATTGTGCTACATGCATTTGGATTAACACATCTCACTTTTCACAAAGAGACTACGGATTGTTTCAGGATGGTGCTCTATATCAAAAAACCTAAGATAAGACTCAAAATTTATCAAGCTTAAGATAACCTAATCTCTATCTAATGCGATTTTTCTGAAAGTAAATTCTCAATATTGAAATTGTTTCAAAAGAAATAATAAACTGAATTTAATATTAAAGAACCAACTTCAGAAGTTCAAGCAACTTACAATGTACCTTTTCCATTGTTACAATAATTTAATAAGAACTCCTTTATAGTCAGGAAACGATAGGAACTCTGGCAATAAGTACATTACGAAGGCTTATTTCCTTTTAATTCTCTGATTCCAGCTGGAACAAGGTGTGATTGGAGAATGGTTTAATTGTTCATGGGCATATGTCTTTGGAGTCAATTGAAAAATAATATCCTGCACATTATATGGCCTACATAATTTCTGACATTTTTATATCTTTCACAATCAAAGCATTGTTAGAAAGTCGGGTATTGAAACTCCTAAAAACTTATGGATACACTTAGAGTAGAAAGGAATACAAACTCGGCAATATATCAATACACACAGCTGGAAAGCAGATGTTCAATTGAATGATCTCAATAGTTAGAGAGAAGCTATTAAACCTGTTACTCAAATGAGAAATTCCTATAATTTATCGCCCTCATATTTGACTTTTTCACTCCTTTAAATTAACTCAAGAATTATTATTTTTATTACTATTATTGATGTTGAAGCCAATTATCATGCAAGTTTGACTCCATGCTATACAGTACACGTGTTAGAAAATGCCTAAGGCTCCTGTCAATCAAATTAACCAGTAAGTTATGAGTTGTTTACTGTACAGGAAAATGAAGTGAGAAGTATGTGCCAACCAGTAAAACGTGACGTTTAGTATTAGATATACCAACTTTAAATAGTTTCTTTTTCATCTCCAAGAGTGCCAAAACAGTTTTAACTTAACCTTTGTTAGGAAATGAACCATATAACAGGGAGCGGCCGAGGTATAGGACTTGTGCATTTCAAACCTTTGGAAGCCTGTGCACATAGGAGGAGCTAATGTGTTCCCATCGAGGTCTGTTTTTTGCCCTTTAATGATAACTGGCCAATCATCCTAAGCTTCTACAATATCTTTTGATTCAGACAAATTATTTGGATGAGTCACTGCTGGCACATGAAATTACTAATTTAGTGAACTTGAAAGCAAGTATACTTCACAGGGGGCTTTATCATCCTTAAGAAATGAAGACTGTGTCATCTTGGCACTATGTGATGTTGCATAGTTACGTGAAGTTCACATTACATGACTTTCTAGCCTGTGATTTACCGACAGGGTTTTGTCAAGGGTCATATTGTAGGACAAAACTGCCCTGTAGTGCTGAAAATACTTAATGAGATTCCTAGAGGAGCTGGCAAAGAAAATTCCAATTCTGAAAGTACCACTTAAGTGTGAGTACTGTCTCCCTCCAGAGGGAGAAAGTTTTTTTTTTTATCATAGTCTCTTATTAAAAACAAAAATTAAAAGCTTGTGAATTGGTGCTCTATGAGTCTAGCTATGTCATCTCCCAGAACACATAATTAGATAATTACATTTCAGACAAAAGAGTATTATGGTAATTCACAGAACAAATTCCAACTGGGGAATAGGAATTGATACATGAAATATGTATCAATACAAATATGAATGTGTGCATATGGGTTCTATGCAGACAGCAGCCATTAAAGGCCATTAAAAACACTGGAGCAAGTAGCTCCTGGGGATTGAGCTGTAAGAGCCCTCTTTATAATCAGAAGGCAGCTAATCCCCGCTCACCTATTTGAATGCTTAGCCTTCCCAATAACATTAAGCTGTTATTTTTTGTGATGTTGTATGAACACGTAAATATTGGGAAAAATGCCATACCCCACAGATGTTGGAATGCTTTCAGATTTAATAAAACTAGAAGTAAACAATGAGATTGGTTCGATAACTTTTAAAAAGGTTAACACTAAGCTAAATTCATTAACTTATTTATAACAGCCACCCCTGACATTTTGTTTTCAACTCCTTTTCATGCTTCCTTTCCCCCTCAAATCTCCATAAGCACATTCTGAAAATTACTCTCTCACTTTTGTGATTTGTTCTGAGAATTCTTTTACAGAGTCAGAGAAACCTTTAGGCTTCTTCATAGAAAGATTGGAGTATCTTCTATGTTCTCTAAAATGCAACACCAGAGAAAGCCAACAAAGATGCCACCCTCTGTCTGCTCTTATCGGGACAATTGGTAAGAAAGACACCATAGTTCTGTGGAGTGCAGACTTTGTGGAAGTTATTGAGAGTGCCACTTGCACATGGACACACTATAGCACTAAAACATGATAAATATCACAAGCATTAGATACTGATGTTTATAATTCTATTAGATTCCAAAGAAAAATTCTCAGGATACTGTTTCCCATCTCTTCAATCATACCTATTTCTTGTGTAGCACTTAAGAATTAAGAAATTGGGCCGGAGATTTAGCTCAGTGGTTGTGGCACCTGCCTCACAAGCACAAGGTCCTGAGTTTGATCCCGGTAAACACATAGAATGCTAGGCATGGAGACTCCTGCCCACCAGCCATCAATACCACATACCACAGTGCCAGGCGTGGTGGCTCACGCCTGTAATCCCAACACTCAGGAGGCAGAGACAGGAGGATTGCTGAGTTTGTGGCGGCTTGCCTGGGCTACATAGTGAGCTCAGGGCCAGCCTGAACTACAAAGTGAAACCCTGTCTCAAAAAAAAAAAAAAAAAAAGAATTAAATTCTCAGGATATTGTTTCCCATCTCTTCAATCATACCTATTTCTTGTGTAGCACTTAAGAATTACATATATGTATATATATATATATATATATAGAGAGAGAGAGAGAGAGAGCATAATTATATATGTATATTTTCTCCAACCTCACATTTTAAGTATGCATATATATATATATATATATATATATATATCATATTACTGTGTGAGTGAAAATTTAGTAGAACTGATTTTATATTTTCTCCATACTCACTGTTTAAACTTTTGATTATCTTTTCTGCTACAGCATAAATTTTAATGAGTATTTTCTTCCCTTACTACATTTCCTCTGTAAGACCCTCAAAACTTTATCTTTCCAAATTTCTAGTTTTCTCTCACCTAAAACAATACTTCTACAAAAATACATTTCATGATCTTATAAGTCCTTGTTTTTCTATATATGTGTGTGTGTGTACACACACACTGCTTAAATACACTATTCTGCATTTGTTCCAGAAATATATTCAATTTTTTTGAAGTTTCATACCAATATGAAACCATACCACACCCTTTCATACTAAAGGGCCCGGCAAAAGATATACTTTTCATCCTGTGTTCCCTAGGGCTTCATGGTCCAAACCCATGGAAAATAAATATATTGAAGACTGAAGCTATCCTCAGCACCCCGCGTTACTCTGGAGCCATGGTCCACAGAATGACCTGTGACTCCACACACCCTCTCCTGTCACTAATACCAGGCGGACTGGAAGAACGCACTCACGTGTCTTCTGTCCTACCACTTCTAAACCAAAGGTGACCATATCTGAATGTAGTGAAGAGCTGTGATTTATATCCCTTCCAAATTTAGAAATTACAGTATTTCAGAGGTCAGGCAAAATTTAATTTGCAGATGTGCTTAGGTAAGAAAATTCAAATTAATTAACTTGTCAAAGCCTTTTCTCAGAGAGCAGCAAGGCAGGAGATCCTCACATGACAATCTGTTGTTTCCCGGTGGTGCTGAGTCCCCACTTTCTGGAGTTTATTCACTTACCTATTCATGATTCCAGAACAGTAAACAAACAGCACATCACACACACTGTGGCTCAGAAACATTCTGCAATGTTAAACAATTTTTATCACTCTTGAATTTCTATGTATATTGGTGTCAATTTAATATATATATGAGATATGAAACCAATTTGTAAGACTAGAGGAACACGTTAGAACTATGAAGTTTTATTTTTGTAAACATATTATATAGAACTCAATACAAATTAAACTTCTATATGAATTTGTAAAATTAGACACTCAAAATTATATATTAAACTTTACTTTCGGAAACACAAAATTTCTCACTTACTTTATTTTATAGTTTTAATAAAATATACTCTAAATGTGTATATTTGGAATACAGTTATATTTACTGCCTGATCTCTCATATCATTGCTCTCAGTAGAAAAAAAGTGCAAATTCTCCATGACTTTAGTACTGAAAAAAGGCAAGGAAAATACATCTTATGGAATAATACATGATAATTTATGGGATTATCTACACTTTTTATTCATTAAGTGTCAGCAACATATTAGTGGAGTTTAGCAATAAGAAAGTATAAGTTGTACTATTTTCAAATTTCTATTATATTAACACCTGAACTAATATTTATAAAGTTGAAGTTATGAAAGGGTATTTGTCAAAGACAAAGCACATTAAACTTTGATTTTTTTTTAAATTTGGGGTGTGTGTGTGTGTGTGTGTGTGTGTGTGTGTGTTTGGACAGAGAATCATACACTTTGCTTTAATTCTGAGGTTATTTTTATTAGCATATTTTAAAAAATGTCTTTAGAGATATTTTCTAAACAAATGTTCATATTTTACTGGATTTTCATATAAAAGGGTCCATCACAGCTATTTTCCATTCTTTTGATCAGTGGCCCCTGGAGAAGTAAGAAGAAAGCTGTGTGATACGTGTTGTTCTAGTTCACCAAGCCAAACCACCAGTCCACCGGGGACCCCACAGCACAGTCAGATAAAACTGTAACTGATTTGAAGGAACTCTCTGGTGCAGAAATATCCAAACTTTGATAAATCCCTGTCTTCAAAAGCAGCAGGAGGTGAATTCTGGAGATGCATAGTGTTGCTAGCCTGTCTTCTGCTCTGAGCTAGAATAGTTATTTTAATGAAACTATAGTTTGCTAGGGTTAACTTCATATTTCACCCTTCTAATTCTCTTAGGTATTTGATTTTATGTTGCTGGCTACCTAATGTTTGTCTTTTGTCCTATATCTAGGATGTATCTTTAAAAAATAAAAAAAAAAATTAGAGACTGCTACTTCATCAGTTAGCCTAATGACCTTTGTAAATTTCTGTCTACATGTTGTGAAAGGAAGAAAATGTTCAAAGGGAAAGTGGAGTAGAAGAAAATAAAGAAAGGAAAGAAAAAAATTGATGGTAAAAAGAAAAACATGGAAATAGAACTTACGTATATAGGGGGTAAGGGCTGCAGGGAGGGTAGGGGAACTGGAAAAAATGAGAATCAAGATGTGCCAAGCACAGGTATAAATTCTCACTGTTAAATGTGATCATATGGTATATATAAAATGTACCAATAAAGTCAATTAAAAAGTTAAGAAATACAATTATTATGGGTGAGGCAGAGTGAGCAGAGACATTAAAGAAGTATTTATTCAAGTTAGAAATGTGATTTATATAATTTAATACTTTCCAACTTACAGACTATAGAGTTTAATCACTTAGAGTTTAATCTTTAATTTTAGCTACATAGAAATATTGTGGGAGTGAGGTAGATAAGGTGTACAGAAACATGTTTCTGACTTTTCCTCACACTGAATCTCTCCAATTGACCAAAGATTAAAAATATTTTTTATCCATAAAAGATCTTTACTGTAGGTCAACATTTGTATCCTCTTTCCTAATGACATATAGCTTTTTCATTTCAAACACTTATCAACCATGCATTAAAACAGAATAAAATAACCCACAATAGTAATATAAATTGTATAGATAAAATATAAATGTTATATCACTGTTAATTCCACTAAATAGAATTTTTCATTGAGCCTATACTTTATATGTTATTATATAATTGTTTAGTTTGTTATTACAAAATGGTTCTATAATTATTATTTATTTTTGGTGCAAAAACTTCTGCAGCACTTATAAAGTCCTAACAGCATTAGCAAGACAGAAAGAAGTTAAGAAAAGAAAGAGAGAAAGAAGAAAGAAGGAAGGAAGGAAGGAAGGAAGGAAGGAAGGAAGGAAGGAAGGAAGGAAGGAAGGAAGGAAGGAAGGAAGGAAGAAAAGAGAAAGACAGACAAGTGAGAAAGAAAGAAAAGTGGGAAAGGAAGGGAGAAAAGAAGGGGAGGAAAGGAACCAAAGAAACAATGAAGGAAACAAGGCAGGAGCAATGGAAGGAGGGAAGGAAAGGAGGGAAGAAAGTACTGTAGAGAGATGTCAATTAGGTGTCTGGTAGCCAGACAGTCTGCCTCCAGGAGACAAGACCAAGGATAATCAAGCAACCATCATGGAGAACAACTGAAGCACATTCACTGTTTAACATTATAGAAAGAAAAGAGGTACTTCTCCTAAAGATAAATAATAATGATTGCTATTCTAAGTGATAAAGTCCTTGTATCTAACTTTTACCCATCTGATCCCCACTTAATTAATATTATCAGGTGACTGTGCTTGTAATCTTATTGGTTGTGATGGTTTTGTCACACCTAAACTACCTTGAAATTTACCTTTGGGTCTTATAGATTTGTCCACTTTATACCCACCTCATGTTATGGCTTTGCTGTGTAAAACATCTTTGAAAAGCAGAGTGAGTGGGAAACCCATCTTTCGGTACCCCTTCTGTCTCAGACAGAAACTATCTTTCTCTCAATAAAATGTTCCTACCCCTGACCTCCATCGTTCCTAGAATTCATTCTTCCATTTTAAAGAACACAAATTATCATTTCAGATATCTAACACATTTTGAAGTTACATCTACATTCCCCTATATTGAAAGGATGAGAGGGAAGGGAAGAAGGGAGAAAAGAAAGAAGGAAGGAAAGAAGGGAAAAGAGGAATGGAAGGACAGGAAAAGAAGAAAAAGGGCTTCAGGGATTGTTAGTCTAAGCAAAAGAACCACAGTGCAATTATAATGAAAACACGGAAGCTCGCAGATGTACGAAGCAATATTTACACAGAACACTGGCTGAATCAAATCTATTTTTACCTGATTTGTCACATATAAACACATTAATTTGGCTACATTTCTCTTGAAAGTCTTTTTTCCCCAAGAAGACACATTTATAAACATGTTTTTCAGAGCAAAAAACTTGAGAATAATTATTCATAAATAATTTTCAATAAATTACTTCATTATTTTCATTTTCTCATTTGTATGTTATGAAGTATTAAAATAATACTGGATAACAATAACATCATTTTTATCACAACACTAATTTAAAAAACAGTGTTTAAATTTCTATACACAAGTATATCAAATCAAAATAATAATTCTAATTTAAGATGGTGCTTTTTTTTTCCAAATAAGCTTATTGACTTCCTAGGTTATTTCCAATCTACCGAATAACTGCATATTTTTATGAAAGGATGTTCGTTAACAAATGGATCTGATATATAAATATCAGATTCCCCTTTTCCCATCTTCTTTCCCTCTTTCCTTTCTTCCTTCTTCCCTTCCCTCTCATCTTTTTGATATGGTCAAGAACTTGTAAACAGGCTCCAGAACCATTGAGTTAAATCCTAATGTGTTAAAGCCTAACCAGGCCTGTGTGGAAGCTTCATAAGACTGCATGGATATGTTCATTCAAGAGATTCAGATGAAAAAAAAAAAAACAGTGAGATTTTATTTTACTCCAACAATAATGGCTGCTATCATGAAATCCACCAACAATAAATTCTGGCAGGACTTTGGGGAGAAAGAAACCCTTCTCCACTATTGGTGAGAATGTAGACTGGTGCAACCCACTGTGGAGATCAGTGTAGATGTTCCTCAAAAACTAAGATTAGAGATTTAGCTCAGTGGTTCCAGCACCTGCCTAGCCAGCACAAGGTCCCTGGTTCAATACTGGTAATCACTTATAATGATATGATATTGGGCATAGTGACTCATACCCACCAGCAATCAGTACCACACCCCACAATACTGGGTGTGGTGACTCATGTTTGTAATCCCAGCACTTAGGAGGCAGAGACAGGAGGATTGCTGAGTTTGAGGCCTGCCTGGGCTACATAGTGAGCTCAGGGCCAGCCTGAACTACAAAGCCAGACCCTGTCTCAAAAAAAAAAAAAAAAAAAAAAAACAGTAGGATTAGAGGTCCCATTTGACCCTTCTATTATCCCTGCTAGGCATATACATGAAAAATTAAAAGATTCATATCACAGTGACATAGGTGCACCCATGTTCATAGCAGCTCAGTTTGTGATGGCTACATCTTGGAAACAGTATAAATACTCATCAAGAGGAGACTAGATAAACGTTTTTTTTTTTTCTTTTTATACAATGGAGTATTATTCAGCCATAAATAATGATAAGTTTGAGTCATTTATACTCAAATGGATGTACCTTGAAGACATACTCATAACTGAAATAAACAGGACACAGATGTATAAATACTGTATCTTTTTTTTTCTAGTATAAGAAACTGAGGTGTAAATGAGTCCCAAAATGTATTATAGCTATTGTGAAATAGGAAGAAAATGTTCAAAAGGAAAGAGCAGTGTAGAGAAAAGTAAAGAAGGGAAATAAAAATGTGATGGTTAAAAAAATAAGGTACAATGTTCATGTATATAGGGGACAGGGGTAGCAAGGAGGGTAGAGGAATGGGAAAAATGAGAATCAAGATGTGTCATGTACTGGTACAAATTCTCAATGTCAAGTATGATCATGATGTGTATATAAAATGTAGCAATAAAATTAATTTTTTAAAAAGAAAAAACTGCAAAAAGCAATGAAATGTTTATTGTCATGTTAATTACACCTAAAATATGGAACATTTTGGAATCCAGCTATCATGTCTAAGGATGGACTATATCAAACATGTGCTCTTCATTTAAATTGAAATATATTCATGTCTTCTAAAGCCCTGTACCAGAATCAGACAGCTTCAAAAAAAGAAGCAAACAAAAAGCTTGTAGACAAAGGTGTGAAGAGAAATCTCCCTCACATTTTCTTACTTTGTACTTCATACAGCATTCATCCTTGGGGGCAACAAACATAGCTGATGAAAATTTAATGCAAAGCCTGAATGGTGAGGGCAGAAAGCATGTAGATCTATAATGCATTCATTTTCAAGGCTCATAAGCATGCTAAAGATATTTGAGTTTGGTATCATGATTTTGGGTTCTGAATAAGCAGACCACAGTTACAGTACTCATGATGCGTTTTTCCAAAGAAGAAAATTAAACACATTCAACAAGGAGACTAATAATCATAATAAAAACCAAGGCCAAACCCTTTCTATTTAAATTGAACTTTTAGTAGCTATGAAACTAAAATGTGTAGGCATGTAAACCTTTCTTTAGTAGTGTCCTATAGATGTTTGCATATTACGCTTAATTTGAAGAAATCTCACTAGAAAGATTATCAGCATTTTGTTTTTTACTTTCTGATGGGAAAATTTAACTTACATTTTTCTCTTGGTTGAAATCAATTTCTCTACTATTCCATTTTTGCCTTATAATCAGTATTTCAGCAGGTTGAGTAATTGGGGTACAACTGTCCAAAAGAGGGCTCCTGTTGGGATGAGGGTCATCCTGAGAGGGTGAGGAAGTGCAGCAACCACTAACCCAACACTGCTCACTCTGTCAGAAACATTGCACCCGTAAAATAATGAGAAAATGCTGTTGTTACCAACAATTTCTCCAAAATGTGAAAATTATTGTCAGAAATTTGAGAGCTATTTTAAGAGATGAAAATTCTGCAATATTCGCAATAGAAGCAAGAAAAATTAAATATTTAAGAATTAACCTAACCAACAAAGTAACAGACCTCTATATCAAGAACTAAAATACTCAAAAAAGGATACCAAAGACACTAAAAAAAATGGAAATATATCTCCTGCTGCTGGACAGACAGAACCAGTGCCATCACAAAGCTCATATTTCTGATCTGACACATAGGTTGAATACAAATCAAATGAAAATAAAAAACAGCATTTCTCATAGATCAAAAAACAAAATTCCTAATCAAAAAAGACCCAGAGTAGCAAAAACAATCCTAAGCAAGCAGAATGAGCAGAAAGCAACACAATCACTGATTTGCAGTTACATGACAAATATAGTGAAAAAAACAGTATTGTACTGGCACAAAAACAGACATGTGGAACCATGCGGTAAACTAGAGCAGGGAGACACAACACCAAGTGCATTCATCCATCTGATCTTTGACAAGAAGGCCCAGAAACATACACTGGAGCAAAGATCGCCTCTTTTACAAATGGTGGGCTGGAAACTGGTGATATGCACACAAAAGATTGAAATCAGACTCGTATTCTTTTCATGTGCTAAACTAAAACAAAACTGAATCAAAAATCTAAATATTACAACAGAAACAGTTGATCTGGTAGATGATAAACTAGATAAAACTCTTGCAGACATGTTACAGGTAAAGAACCATCTGACCAGAACCACAATTGTGTAAGAGGTAACACCAGACATCATTAAATGTTATTATATCAGATTACCAAGTTACTGCACTGCAAGTGAAACATCCAACAGAGTGAAGAGAAAACCTACAGAATGGAAAAATAATGTTTGCCAGCTACACCACTCACGCAGGACTAATATCTAGAGTATATAAAGGACCCTTCAAAATTATCTGCTCTAAAACAAAAGATGCAATCAAAAATGAGCCATTCAAATGTGTGGATATTTTTTAGAAGTATAAATGGCCAGGTAATAGGTGAAAAACTGTTCAACATTGCTGGAAATTAGAAAAAATACAAATTAAAACAGTAATGAGATTCAGTCTCACTCCAAAAAGAATGATCAGCATCAAGAAATCAAACATTAGCAAATACTAGAAAGTCTGCAGGGGATAGGAATATTTGTTCATTGTTAGTGGGAATGTAAATTTCTACAAACACTCTGGAAATAAGAGGACTTAAAATACTAAAACTAGAAATATCATTTGATCCAGCTATGTTTTGTAAGTATCTTTGAGAAAAACAGCATACTTCAATGAAACATGAACATCCATGTTGATAGGATGACAACTCACAAAGCTATATCTTCAAAGAGGCCTACATGTCCATCAACAGATGACTGGATAAAGAAAATACAGTGTTGGGCTGGAGATTTAGCTCAGCGGTTCCGAAACCTGCTTAGCAAGCACAAGGTCCCTGGTTCGATCCCATAACTACATACAACAATATCAGGCATGGTGGCTCAGGCCCTCTGGCCCAGTACCACATACCTCAGATGCTGGATTGGGTGGCTCACACCTATAATCCCAACACTCAGGAGGCAGAGGCAGAAGGATTGCTGAGTTCAAGGCTTGCCTGAGCTACATAGTGAGCTCAGGGCCAGCCTGAACTACAACGCGAGACCCTGTCTCAAAAAAAATATAGACATTTGGGTTGTTTCCAAGATTGAGCTATCACGAACTGAGCTGCTATGAACAAGGGTGTACATCTGTCTTTCCAATGTGAGTTTTTAAATTCTTTTGGGTATATTCCTAGCAGGGGTATAGCAGGGTCAAATGGGACCCGTAGTCCTAGTTTTCTGAGAAATCTCCACATGGATCTCCACAATGGTTGCACAAGTCT